>JANSVB020000408.1:4834303-4845868 GCA_025504935.2 Erythroxylum haughtii
CACCATCATCAATCTCGAGCCAGCCCCCATTTGACGCCTCGAGATTCTCACATTCCTCACAAAATAGAAAAGTTAAAAATGAAGAAAACAGTGGCTTTGGGGGCATTTACTGTGTGGCCAAACTAAGAGAATGTTGAATTCCTCAGTACAACAAGCAATGCAATTTCATCTCATTACATGCACATGCACTCTTTTCTCCGTATGCCCATTTTCTGAGTTAACTATGCACAACCCACCAATCAAGGACAAGTAGACACGACAAATATTCCTCATTTTTTAATGTTGTCTTGGTACAAAGTGCAAAACTCATGTCTAGGCAATAAGATGACTAATGAGTAATGACCCATAAACCCAGATAGAATTTTGATCTCATGCCTAGTGGCCTTTAGACAAAAGAAACATGCGTGATAGGGAGAGAGAATTATAAACTGATGGATGATTAAACCTACAAATGAGAAATTCCTGTTCTCTCCTTGCCTCAAAGAATATTGCCCCCATAGTGTAATTGGTGTAGTTTGATTCTTTTAAGATTATGATAAACTTTGTACATAATCATTTCTTTAACCTACTGACTCAGTGACAGGCATGCTGGTTTCCTTTATACAACCAAAACGCTTATGCTTTTCTTGGGTCTGACACAAAGATTTTGATGAATGGGTTTATGGCGTGAAAAGGAGGAGGTGGCCTCTGACGGAGAGATCAACTTGAAGAAAAGTATTCCATTTGAAGTCTGCTAAGCGCTAGAAGATCAAAAGGATATATCTTTTGAGTTAAAAGCATTAGTTTCTCCGGTTCGCGGACATCACCGTTCAATGGCAATGAGAAGGCGAGAAGTTTTTATCTTTTTCGGGACTTTCTTATGGTTTTTGGCTACTGCAAGTGGATTGTTATCTCCGAAAGGGGTCAACTTTGAAGGTAACTGAAAAATTTCTTTTCCTTTGGCAAAATCTTCCCAGAAGATGAGTTCTTTCACTTGGATTAGGAAATTTTTTAACATTTTTGTATATAGTGCAAGCTTTAATGGGCATAAAAGAATCCCTGCATGATCCTCACGGTGTTCTTGATAACTGGGATCGAAATGCTGTTGATCCTTGTAGCTGGACTATGGTCACTTGTTCTTCTGAGAGCCTCGTCATTGGCCTGTAAGTGTCGAAACTTTTCCTTTACTAAGCTAATCAAAAACAGCAATACTGAACGAAATTCGAAAGAGAGCAACGAAAAAGTTAGTTTTGAAACTGATGAATTGGTATTCCTGCAGAGGAACTCCTAGCCAGGATTTATCTGGTACTCTGTCTCCGAGCATTGGCAACTTGACAAATCTTCAAATTGTGTGAGTGGTCCTATACAAACTTGCAGTTCTTCTTTCCCAACTCGTAATGAATTTATTTGTTATTTCTTAACTTTTATGGTGGTCTATGTATTTGCAGCCTCTTACAGAACAATAACATTACAGGATCAATTCCCGCAGAAATTGGCAGGCTCTCCAAGCTCCATACACTTGATCTTTCTAACAACATGTTTACTGGGGAGATCCCTTCCTCTATAGGCGAACTGAGGGATCTTCAGTACTTGTAAGCTTGGAAAGAAGCTCAAACTCTTGTGCTTGTTGTATGATCCTTTGATTATAAATTTGACCAGGAGTTGTTTCAATTTTATTCAGGCGGTTAAATAATAACAGTCTCTCTGGATCGTTGCCAATGCTTAACATGAGCCAACTTATCTTTCTGTTAGTCTCTCGATCCTATCAAGGTGTTTCCCTAATTTATTAATAAGCAGATTGAAGTGCGTTTTTGAAATTTATGTTTTATGTCAATTACAGTGATCTGTCATACAACAATTTGAGTGGCCCTGTACCCAGATTTCCAGCTAAAACATTCAAGTAAATCACTCTCCCTCTTCCCCTTTCTCTAATTCTGTTCAAGGTGCATTGGGATATTTACTTTGAGCCAACTATTCCATATTTTCATCATCGCAGCATTGTTGGGAATCCTTTAATCTGCCCAACAGGCTCTGAACCAGGGTGCTTTGGGTCAACACTAATGCCAATGTCCATGAATCTGAATAGCACAAAAAGTAAGCAAGATTAGTTGCTTGTCTGATTTTTGCAGTGTAAATGGTTTGATCTGTTTTTCTGTTAATTCTTATCTCAAAGTCTTTCCATCTTAAGCTTCTGCGCATTCCAATAAGCCAAAGAGTCAGAAGCTAGCCCTTGCCTTTGGCTCGAGTGTTGGTTCTGTCTCCCTTATTATTCTTGTATTTGGATTGTTTCTATGGTGGAGGCAAAGGCACTACGAACCAACATCTTTTGAAATTAAAGGTAACATCTGACAAACAATTGAATTAATTAATTATCTTGCTACTCAGCTTTAGTGGTCAAACAATTTAACACTGCTGGATGTCTTTGAATAACCAGATCAGCATCATGAGGAAGTTTTGCTTGGAAATTTAAGAAGGTTTCAATTTAGAGAGCTTCAGAATGCCACGAACAACTTCAGCAATAAGAACATACTTGGCAAAGGAGGATATGGCAATGTGTATAAAGGAATTCTCCCAGATGGAACTGTTGTAGCTGTCAAGAGACTTAAAGATGGGAATGCTATTGGAGGAGATATTCAATTCCAAACAGAGGTTGAGATTATCAGCCTTGCTGTGCACCGTAACCTGCTTAGACTATATGGTTTTTGCATCACACCAACAGAAAGGCTTCTAGTTTACCCTTACATGTCCAATGGCAGTGTTGCCTCCCGTCTCAAAGTCAAAGGTAACTAACATATGCGCTTTAACTGAAATATGTTTGCTAATAGGTTAAAGCTGAGTTTTGTGACAAATGAAATGATAGGGAAACCGGTCTTGGATTGGGAGACAAGGAAGAGAATTGCCTTGGGAGCTGCAAGGGGGCTACTATATCTTCATGAACAGTGTGATCCAAAGATAATTCATAGGGATGTTAAGGCAGCAAATATATTGCTTGACGACTACTGTGAGGCAGTGGTTGGGGATTTTGGGTTGGCCAAGCTTTTGGATCACCAAGATTCACATGTAACTACTGCTGTGAGAGGCACAGTGGGGCATATAGCACCTGAGTATCTTTCCACTGGTCAGTCCTCTGAAAAAACAGATGTTTTCGGGTTTGGCATCCTGCTTCTTGAATTAATCACGGGCCAAAGAGCACTTGAATTTGGCAAGGCAGCCAATCAGAAAGGAGCCATGCTAGACTGGGTGAGTAGCGCCAAATATTCCAATCTCTTCTTTGTTTTAGGCCAACTCTTTTTGACATGGGTTATGGTTTCAGGTAAAGAAAATTCATCAGGAGAAGAAGCTTGAGATGCTTGTGGACAAAGATCTAAAAGGCAACTATGATAGGATTGAGCTTGAGGAAGTGGTGAAAGTAGCTCTATTGAGTACCCAATGCCTTCCAAGCCATAGACCCAAAATGTCTGAAGTAGTTCGAATGCTTGAGGGTGACGGGCTAGCAGAAAGGTGGGAAGCTTCTCAAAGAGTAGAAGCAACCAAGTCCAAACCCAACGACTTCTCCTCGTCAGATCGATATTCTGATCTCACTGATGACTCTTCTTTACTAGTCCAAGCAATGGAGCTTTCTGGGCCAAGGTGAATTCTTTCAATGTTGAAACACTTTTCCTTTCTTCGGTTTTGTTGTTTAGAACATTATCAGAGGAGATTATAGGTGCAAGATGTTTGGTGATGGTAAAACGGTTTGGTTGTATAATAGTAGAGCATATCAAGAGTAGGAAAAGTTTGATGTTTCCTTGAAATTGTACAGTCTTTTTCAAGAATCTGACATTCTTTGGAATGAAATGTACTCCTATGGACTGAACATTCTATAAAAAAAGATCTAGTGTGATGCATCAAAGTCTTACAGTTATTGACTTGTTTCATTCATGGGATATTGACACAATGTCTGTGATAGAGCCTCCATAATTAACACATTAGATAGCTGATATCAGCTATTATTTTTTCAACCGAAACAATCGCAAGAACATAAGAAAGTTTAGTCAAACAACCCCAATCCCGTCTTTCGACGTGAAAGCCGGGACTCATTTAGGCCACGAAACTCCAAAGTTCACTAAAGGCCATCTATGGAGTTCGCCCTATGTCCACTAACCAGCCAGTAGATTTCAATCAACCCCATCTGTGTATTGAAACTGGACTGAAAGGATAATGAACTGAGAAGCATGGGTTAAACGTCACTAGTAGACATTAACATGGGTTTGTGGAAGAATGGTTGAAAATATTTGTACTTCAACTACGACGCCCATTATCTTGACTCATGATTTTGAAATTTCGTTCCAAAATTGATTGATACCAGACAAAATTTGTTAGCTATAAATATTGGTGGGTAATAGTCCGAATTTATAAATACCGAAAATTTTAAAAAATATAGGGATTAAGTTGTAAAATTTTTTAAAATTTAACTCCCGCCTCTCTCCTCCTTTTCTTTTTTCGAAAGTTTTTTAATTTGTTATTTAATTAAACTTTTATTGTGATTTTTTAATTTTTAATTTTAAAATAAATAATTATTTTATTAATAATAATTATTACACATTAAATAAAAATTAAAAATAAATTATTTTATTTAAATTTATTTTAATCTTTTATATAATATTTATTAATAAAGTATTAATAAAAATATTTTTGAAATAAATAATTTAAAAATGATTATTTATAAACTAATATTTATTCTATATATTTTAATTATTAAATCAAATTTTATTTGAAATTATATATTTTAAAAATATTTTTAAATTTAATTATATTTATTAATAATAATTAAATTTATTTTATAAATTAAATCAGGATATATAATTTTAGTAATAATTAATTAAATGTAATATATTTAATTAAATAGTATATTTTTGTTTTATAAAAATTGTGTTAAACCAAGAGGATTGACTAATTTGCTATTGGTAAGTGATGACGTGCAATTATTGTCGGTGACTGGGACCCTAAATAGTATATTTTTGTTTTATAAAAATTGTGTTAAAACAATAGGATTGACTAATTTGCTATTGGTAAGTGATGACGTGCAATTATTGTCAGTGATTGGGACCCTCAGGCGGCAATGTCACAGTCATTTGGTCACGGCTGCTAAATCTTACTGTAGTTGTTGAAGTCAAATGGAATACCCTAAAAGTCGACTTTTCATCTGCTCCTTGCTCTTTATGGGTGAACCCGTGAAACTAAGTCAACCCAAATATAGTTTAGTTACACATTTCTACGTCTTCTCCTATACTTTTACCCATCAATTATTGATAGTCTTCTGAACAGCTAAATGCAGTTCTAGTATATATCACAATAACTTAAAACTTCTTTGGAGTGATGGCCACGATATAAAAATCTGTTAGTGAACATTGAGCTTTATATATTCTTTGTTAAATTTTGATGATGAAAGTCAGATATTTATTTCTAATCATTAAAAATTGACTTTGAGTTGAAAATGTCAAACTGCTGCCCAGGCATGGATTGGAACCGCCGACTAAGAAGATATTAGTACTTTTATTGTAACCAAAGAATTTTCTCTCATCATTTCTCCATGGCAGCTTGTCTAAGGTCAGTTCACTTCTTACTAGTTGCTTTTGTGTCTTGGAAACACCTGGTCTTATCTCAGGAGCCAAACCAATTTACCTACCATGGCTTTACTGAAGCCAATCTGAGTCTCGACGGGGCTGCAAGAGTCCATCCTGATGGTCTGTTAGAGCTCACAAACAAATCAAAACAAGAAGTTGGTCATGCTTTTTTCCCTTTTCCTTTCAAGTTCAATACATCTGCATTAAACAGTACTTTGTCCCGGTCATTTTCCACCTACTTTGTCTTTGCCATCGTTCCAGAATCCCCTTCTCTCGGTGGGCATGGCATTGCCTTCACTATCTCACCATCTGCAAACTTCACAGGAGCTACTGCAACTCAATATCTTGGTCTCTTCAACTCTACTTCACTTGGATTATCTTCAAATCACGTGTTTGCCGTTGAACTAGACACTGTACAGAATCGTGAGTTTAGAGACATCAATGACAACCATGCTGGAATAGATGTCAACAGCTTGACATCCATTCAATCTGCTCCAGCTGCTTACTTCTCAGAAATGGGTGGGAAATTTGAGGAATTGGAACTCAGAAGTGGGAAACCAATTCAGGTGTGGATAGACTACCACGAAGCGGATAAACTTCTCAATGTTACATTAGCTCCTATAAGAAGCCAGAAACCAGAGAGGGCTCTCTTGTCCACAATTATCGATCTTTCTGCAATCCTTATAGATTCCATGTATGTTGGTTTCTCTTCCTCCACTGGTTCAGTATCAAGTTACCACTACGTTCTTGGGTGGAGCTTCAATAAAAGTGGAGAAGCTCAAAGTCTTGATGCTTCAAGGCTCCCTACAATTCCAGCTGACAAAAATTCTGGGAACAAAATAGGCTTTAAATTTATTTTACCATTGACAACAGCAATCGTAATAGTAGTCGCAATCTCGGCATCTGTTTATATTACAAAGAAGAAATACGAGGAAATACGTGAAGATTGGGAACAGCAATATGGTCCTCAAAGATTTTCCTACAGAGATCTTTACAAAGCAACTAAAGGGTTTAAAGATAAAGAACTCCTTGGATCCGGAGGCTTTGGAAAAGTTTACAGAGGGGTACTTCCTGCTTCTAACTTGCGGGTTGCCGTGAAGAAAGTGTCGCACGACTCACATCAAGGGATGAAAGAATTCATAGCAGAAATTGCAAGCATGGGAAGGCTAAGGCACAGAAACTTGGTGCAGCTATTGGGCTACTGTCGACGAAAGGGAGAGTTGTTCTTGGTTTACGATTACATGCCAAATGGAAGCCTTGACAAGTTCTTATTTACCAATGAAAAACCAAGACTCGATTGGGTTCAACGATACCAAATCCTCAGAGGTGTTGCCTCTGCTCTGCTCTACCTTCACGAAGAGTGGGAACAAGTTGTTGTGCACAGAGATGTGAAATCCAGCAACGTTCTTTTGGATTCAGATTTGAATGGTCGGCTCGGAGACTTCGGGTTGGCTAGATTCTATGATCACGGAGCAATCCTTCAAACAACTCGCGTAGTTGGAACCTTGGGATATCTAGCACCAGAATTAACGACCACGGGAAGATCTAGCACAAACAGTGATGTTTTTGCATTTGGGATCTTTATGCTTGAAATGGCTTGTGGAAGAAAACCTGTGGAACCCCAAAAGCCACCTGAGGAGGTCCTATTGCTTGATTGGGTTCTCGAGTGTTGGCACAGAGGAGACATTGTTGGTACTAGAGATCCAAGATTGGAAAGCAACTATGAGATTGAAGAAGTGGAGTTGGTGTTGAAACTAGGGCTTCTCTGTGCACATCGCGTGCCGACAAGTAGGCCTAGCATGAGACACGTGGTGCAATACTTGGATAAAAATGCGACCTTGCCTGAGATGCCAGTGCATGGTGCTTGTATTGGGTTGCACCTGGAAGATCATACATTTGCATCCAGTGTCTCTGGAGACTACATTTCTTCGTATACCTTCTCTGACACTGATTTGATCCTTAGCCAAGGTAGGTGAATCCAAGTGAACTTAATGTCTTATCAACATTTGATTTGCTATAACAGGATTAGTATTTTAAGTAAGATGTTATAATATTTCGACAACAAATGTCTGGTGAGGGAGGAATTTTTCGGCTCCTGAGTTGGAGTTGGAGTCCCTAAACTGAGTTTGTAAGACAAACTCTGACAAGAGATTTTGATGTATTGGCTTATAAAACAACTTATTTAAAGAAATTTATAGAGATTTTGAAAAATTATCCATTGCATTTCTAAGAAATAGTAATTATAAAATTTTCGTTAATAAAAATGGAGAAAATAATTATAACTTAGTTTGACATTATTTTTATTAAATAATTTATTTAGAATATGTAATTGATATATTATTAAAAAATCTAAAAAATGTACATTCAAAATACAGTAATTAGCAATGAAAATCTTATTTATCATTCGGGGACTTGGCTACTGTAAAAGTAATCATTCCTTTGTTTACTTTCTCTTTTTTAAGGTTAGAAAATAATCATTAACAAGATTACATCTCAAAGGTAGAGGTATTATTACCTCTCAGGCATTAAGTCATGATTAATTATTTCTAATGCCTTGACCATTCCCTTGAGCAAAATTATTAATAGAAGCTAATCAAAACATGTTTGAATAAAATGCACAAAGGGAAACTTTTTTACTAATGTTGACGATCAACATGAATTTCTAACGTGCAATCATTAAGCACTGATTTAATGAGTCTCATCTAATAGACTCCTTCTAAAGCTTGGTTCTCAGATGTCACATTGACCTTAAAAGAATTTCATGTCACGTCCTACAAATCATTTTTGTCCAAGGGTGTGAATAAAATGCTTAATATTTCCTAATAGGTATGGAGTCCACATCTCTGATATTTTGTTTTGATATTCGTTAGACATTTTGATCTATGTTAACTCATATGAGCTTTGTTTTTTCCTTTGAAAAGAAAATTAAATTTTTATGAATAAAAACAGTTCATTAAACCTAATAGCCAATAGGAAAAAAAGTTCATAAGAGTTTCTTTCGACTAGCTCCTTCTACAAAGATTAAGCTTTGGGCAAAACGAATCAAGAAATCTAATACCAACACAGTGTAGTATTGACAGGCCCCTCTTCTAAAATGACTAGGTAGGCTGTCTGGCATCCCACAATGACCCTCTAGTTGACATCTGATCTAATTGGAAAGCTCCCATTGAGCTAAGCCTATTGCTCTTTTTATTTGAAAAGCTTTAACTCAACATTCATAAATATAAATGGTTGAGTTTTTTCTAAATTATTATTAAAAATTATGACAATACAACGACTATATTTTGACATCCGCAAAATTTTCAAAATTCATGTAAAAGTTCAAAACACTTCTATAATCACATCAATTCCACAACTACAAAATTTAGACTTCAAATTCACTCACAAGCAATTTCAAGCAATTACATTAAATGATTTTTAAAAAGCTAAATCAAGTTCAAGCATTTAATTTAAAAATATTCATATACATATGTTCTTTACACAAATGCCTATCAGTTTACTAGCTAAAAAATCATTACTTTTTTATCAACCAATAACATAATTTCAATATAACTTCGAATCATTTGAAATTCAACTTTCAAACTTCAATTCATATATTGCTAAAATATGAACTTATACTAGTAATATTCACTTGTAATGTATCATTCACATAAAATTCATAATCATAAAATTTAAAATCACATGTCATCAATTCTTTTGCAAAGAATTTAATCATATAACATAATTAAAAATACATTCACTGTTTTGCAAAATTATCAGCAAGCACACTCACGCGTTATGTGCCTCTTCTTTACCTATACAAACCACATTTTTCTTAAGCATTTATTTCCAAATTTGGAAATGAGACATTAAAACTCTATATTCAGTTTAACCAAATTCGAGATTAATATTTAATCGTATAATACGTACACTAATTGCATTTCTGCTTACTTCTGCTTTACTTCTATAATCTAACTTATTATTCTCCATTTCAAAATCTAATTTGGAACGTTAATTAAATACCATCTTTTACCCATTTTAACTTATCAATTCTTCGAAACACCATCTCATCCAATTAATTCACCATAATCGTAATTAAACTTTGACAACTCACACCAAGAACTACATTTCCTCTTAAGGCCAAATTGCCCTCACCATATATACTTATATTGTCATTTCATTTTCTTTCCAATTTTTCAACATTAGTCACCTAATATCCAAGCAATCATCATCCAAACACATCATAAACCACTTCAACCTCATTACTTTCCACACACATCCCATATACTAAGTTTTTTTCCCCAAATAATAACATAACTCTTCAATTAACAATTCTAATTCCACAAATACACTTAATGACCATCCTTAATCATATTCACATGGAGATTACATCATAACCCTACTTTTATACCAAAAATTCCCTTAACGTTTAACTTAATATATTTCACATTAAACTTTTCTAATTCAATTCCATTTGATTTCTAATGCTTAAAACCAATCCAAATTCACTTCCATGACATTCTAATACACACATTTAAGCCATAAAATTCATTAATGAATTTTTACATAATCATACACCTTTGGTCATGACCAAAAACAATTCCAAATCAATTCTTTTTAATTTCTTTACTTCATTAGCATCAAAATCATGCTATGTCATCTCCTCATTGGCCATCTCTAATGACTCATTAACCCACTAACACTATGTCAAAAGACCAAATTTCCCTTTAATGAATTTAATCCACCAACTAACCGGATTAAGTTTCAAAAATATTCCATAACCATTTTATTGTCAAATTGACCATCAAATACTTTAATTACGCTTAATACTTTTTGATTGGATGCTTTAAAAAAATTTGAATTGGTTTAAAATCAACAATACTCATTATTTTCCAAAAATGACATTTTAGTTCTAAACTTTCAAAACTCTCAAAATCCATCCAATCGGACTTATTTTCAATTCATTTTAGTATCATTAAACTCTAATACTTATCTTGAATATTTTTCAATATTTGAGGGTTAGGTCCCCCAAAAATCACTATTTATTCAGATTCATTATCCATCCGAAAATACTATTCATAGAAATAAAAATTTATATTCATGAAAGGGAAGGTTTATGGTTTTACAATCACCTCTCGTATACAAATTTTGTCCTTGAAATTTGACTAAGCATACATGTTTAAAGCAGGTGAGGATATAATGTATATATATGTTGCTCAAGCTCCCATGTAGCTTCCTTTACTGCATGATTCCTCCGCAATACCTTAACCAAATGAATGAACTTATTACGTAAAAGTTGTTTTTTGCGATTAAGCATCTGTACTAGTTCCTCATCGAAAGTCAAATCTTTCTTTAGGTCTACTAATTATGTTATGATTACATGAGAAGAGTATGCTAAGTACTTGCAAAGCATAGATACATAGAAGATGTTCTGAATCCTCGCAAGCTTATGTGGTAGCTTCAACCGATACGTTACTGACCCAATTCTTTTTGTAATCTGATATGGTCTTATGTAACGTGGACTTAGCTAATAACAACACAGTGTAGTATTGATAGGCCCCTCTTCTAAATTGACTAGGCAGGCTGTCTGGCATCCCACGATGACCCTCTAGTTGATATCTGATCTAATTGGAAAGTTCCCATTGAGCTAAGCCTATTGCCCTTTTTAGTCGAAAAGTTTTAACTCAACATTCATAAATATAAATAGTTGAGTTTTTTTTCTAAATTATTATTAAAAATTATGACAGTACAACGACTATATTTTGACATCCCCAAATTTTCAAAATGCATGTAAAAGTTCAAAACACTTCTATAATCACATCAATTTCTCAACTACAAAATTTGGACTTCAAATTCACTCACAAGCAATTTCAAGCAGTTACATTAAATGATTTTTAAAAAGCTAAATCAAGTTCAAGCATTTAATTTAAAAATATTCATATACATACGTTCTTTACACAAATACCTATGGGTAAGAATTTCGCATCGTACCGGTCAGTAC
>JANSVB020000408.1:4861577-4871796 GCA_025504935.2 Erythroxylum haughtii
ATCTACTCTTTATATTTTTTATTTAGAAGTTATATTTTTATGTGTTATACAACCCGATGGATATCCAAAAACCCGAAAAACCCAATGGATTTGAATATGGGTAGTAAATCGTAAAAATCGATGGATATAGATATGGATATGGGTTGAGTCATAAAAAAATGGATATGGATATGGGTAGAGTAAAACCCGAACCGAACCCTACCCATTGTCATCCCTACTTTTAATAGACCAACCTATTGAGAAGGTAGCTGCTCCACATTAGTTGCCATTAAACTTTCACCACCTTTTCTTATCAATTGAAAATGAGTCTTAATTTGTTTGCTTAAAAAAAGGGTAAGGTATAAAAGAGTCAATTTAGTATTAATAACAAAGAGAGAAAAAAGCAGTAACAGTGCATAATTATGCCAAATTCCAGTTGTACATGATGGACGTTAACATATAATCATAAAAGGGAAAGTTAAAAGTAAAAATTGTATTGTTGCAGCAATAAAGAGATTTAGTCGTCCAACTAATATCACCACCAACCCTAACACCGTTTGCCGATAGCTAAAGAAAATGTAGGTAAGTAAGAAGAACAAGAAGGGAGCGTTTTTCAATGATTGGACTACAAAAACTCTGTTTCTAGTAAAACCAACCCATCTCTTGCAAAAACTTACAACAAATCTTGCAATGCCAAAGATTAGCAAACATGCTTTAATTTCCTAATGAAAATAGATAGAGCCCTCATTATATTCATTCACTTTTCTAATATTTAGAAGTAAAAATAAGTATGTGTACATTCAAAATATGTGACAAATTCATTGTCCACCCATCTCAGTTAAGGACATCGAGTTCACTGAACAACAATTTACAGGATTTAAAACTAGACCTGCAAATTTCTGACTTACAAATTCTACTTATTAAACCATAGCCTAAAGGAAAATAAAAAAAGACATTTAACTTGTATGCATAGTGACTTATAAGTTAAAATCTAGATGACCATTTTTTATTAGAGTTTTATAACATACTAGACATGTAAATGGATCAACCTTCAGCATTTGATTATGTTGCTACATGCTCAATGATAAAACGACAATTCATTATAATTCATAGTACACCAAATGATCATAAGATGTGTCATAAGGAATATATTTTCTTGGAAAAATTGGTCTCAACCCAAAAATTAAGCCAATCAAACTATTCAAACCAGAAACAAATTCTGCTTTAATGATTTACCTAATAAAACATATAACTTGAGTATGAGAACTTAGGAAACCTAGTATCTTCGGTACTTGCATTCACCAAGTAGCAGAAAAAAACAATGAATAAAACATTAACTCGCTCTGTCAAAAACTGATTTAACAAAAAGCATTAAGAGTGACTATATAACCACAAAAAAAGAAATTTGAACACCCAAGTTTAAGCACTCAATTTGGAAAATAACCATTAAACTGTTCTGACATTCTAATTTTAAGAAAAACCCAAAGTTTTAAAATCTGAGAAGGAATTACTTATAATCTTATGAAAAAAATCATGATGTTTTGGCGACTTAGGTCCTTAATTAAAGCTCCTAACTTAGGTCCTTAATTGAAGGTCCTACCTTTATTCACCGTTTCCTATAAGAGCTTATTCAACCAAACCTTCAAAACCAATATCAAATTCACTAAACATTTCGTTTTCTCAAAAGAGCACTAAATTTTACACCCTACCTTCTCCCACAAAGTTTTCTCTATATTAAATCATGGAAACATAAATTTCTCCAGAACTTGCAATCAACTAAACATGCCCAAAAGCTATCAAAACTTAATTAAAAACCAGCAAACATACCAAACCAATGAAAGACATAGAAAACTGACAAAACCATTAAAGAGTGCAAGTGGGATAGTTACAAGTTCAAAAGTAACAACAGAGGAGGTGCGAATGGTGAACTTAAGAGAGGAGTATCTAAGACGTGGTTGGAGAACTAGGAAAGAAAATAAGAGAGAGAGTGAAAGTGAGAGTCTACAAAAGTGTCTGAAAATTAAAGAAGAAGGCTACCATAATTAAAGCACTATAATTAGAGCCAAGATAACCACAATCGAAACTAAAACAAGAGAGTATGAGAACTAGAGAAGAAGATTACCACAATCGAAGCCAAGACAACCACAAATGAAGCCAAAATATGAGTATCTTCGCAGCCAAAATGATGAGAGTGTTAGTACGTAGTGGAAGCCTTATTACGTACCCCGGATCTATATGAAAGGATTAAAAATGAAGGTAATACGGAATACCTGAATTTCGGTTCCATCTCTGATTCCGATGCTGATTCCGAGCTCCAAACGTCTTCGAATCTCCCGGGACCTTTAGTGGAAAGTGATCACCGACTCACAGGCTAGACCTTTCTACAGTTTCCTCAAATCACGAGCTCTCTTAACGGGTCAGAGAACCTTATGATCGTGAATGAATTCTTGAGTAACTGCAGGAAACCTAACCTTTATATAGCTTCCATATCGGGCTTTTCCATCACAAGGCCGATATGGACCCGGTCTACACTAATCGGGACCTATTTTTCACCCAGACTTCGACCCCTTAATCTAGATTATTTATTGGGTCACTTTATTATCTTTATCAAGATCAAATGACATAACTTAACCGGTAATTTATTTAAAAACCAAAATTGTAATTAATGTTACTCCAACTTTATAAGACATGGACAAAATTGTCCCTAAGGACAAAAATGTCTAACAATCTCCCCTTTGGACAATCATTAATTGCAGTAGTCTCTAGTTTAAAAATAATTTAAAAACCCGGTTAAGCCACGCAACTGTATAGTCGACTAAGTTTTAAAAACAAAACATTTTATCCAAAGATAATGAAAGTCGATCATTCTGTCCCGCAAGGCTTTAGGTACCGAAAAGCATCAGATGCATGTGTCCTGTGTGACACAGATCGAATACAATCACGAATACCTAATACCCCACTAACATGAATGGGAAAATGGAGTGTGGCAAACTACGATGATACCTTTATGATCTAATTGTATCATCTTCGATTGTAGGTCTCAATTTCTCTAGCTTTATGCTATACTGTATTAAAGAAATCATGATTTCTCTGACCGAATGCTAAACAACATTAGAGAAAACCTTTATGTTCTCCAACTCAATGCTAAACTGCATTAGAAAACCATTATGAGATTAAAAAATTATATCCTCCTATGTCATGTTAAACTTTATAGATATCTATGTTAAACTGTATGCGTCTAAATGACATAGGCACAAGGTCAATCTGTATATATGCCCAATGACCTTCAAATGCTTAAGATTAACACAAATCTTAAGACTTTCATACGTACTATGACAATGTATGATGACACAGTAAAGCCAGATGGGTCTAGCCACTGAATGGACCACAGATGACTCAAAAATTAAATTTCTGAGTTAAACCGTCTACGAAGCAGCCCGTTTAGCATGCACTCTACATGCCTAGTTGAGGAAGTTACACATGTCTCTATGACACACTTCTACGACATTATTCCATCTGCAAACTTGAGCTATAACCTTAAGTGAACTTTCGATCATCCGAACACATAGCTAACTTTAAACCTAAATTCCCTATGAGGTTTAGTCTGTTGACTTTTCTATATGTCAACATAAAATCCTTGATTACTTCCTATATCTCAACGCTCACTAGACTGCATTCCAAAAGCCTATAACTGGATTAACCAGATATTGACCAAATAGTCAACTAGTGATTGCAATGTCCTATCTAGTACATAGCCAAGCATACAATAGCTATCCACCGTACTAGAATATGGAACATTCCTCATATTCTCTCTCTTCACTTTATTCTTTGAGTACTGTATCAAAGATTATCTTTCACTATGAGAGACAGGTGTTACGACAGGTTTACTATCAACCTTATTAAACCTTTGTAACACATACTTAATGTATGCATTCTTTGAGAGATATGTTGAGTGTTGAGATATGTCCTGGTGAATCCAAATACCTAGGACAACAGATGCTACACTAAGGTCCTCATGTCAAGGTTCTTAACTAAAAGTTATTTATCCTCATGCAACATGATCAAGTGACTTAAAGTGAGCAATTTACCATCTTTATGCAGTAATAGGAAGATAACTTGCTCCCCTAAACTTCATAGTATAGGCATCTTTTGACTTTATTTTCTAAGAAACCGGAGGAGGCCAAAACCTTACCAAATGTAAGGTATCACTTTTAGGAGGTTTATTGTAAACTATATATTGATTTGCATAACTCGTATACCATGTCAGTACTGCCTGGATCCTGGGACCCTACAGATTGTACTGTATAGACCACTTCATAAAGGATTTTACTCATGAAGATGGTTTTGATAGCTTTATGATTTAACTCTATATCATCATAAGCTACAATTGCTTTTATCCTAAAATTCTTTAGGTCTCAAACTTTATTTACAACTGATAAGCTTGTAGTTCCTGATGCAAATCAACTAGCTCCTAGACCTTACTATGCTTCATAGCCTGCATCTCGTCATTCATCGCATCCCACCATGCATCCGCATTAGGTACAGAAATAACTTCTGTAAAAGTAACTGGATCCGTAATATGTCTAATAACATAGTCCAGTACACTTGACAGACTATGTTGTCAGATGGGATAGCAGATTGTCTCAATCCAGTGGATTTACTTAACCTTATTAGATCTTGTACCCCCAGGAATCCCTCTATGTGCACAGGTATGGGTTCCTGTTCCTGTACAGGTACGGTACAAAAATCTAGATTTACCAGATCTAACTGTATGAGCAGCGGGTATGGGATAATTATAGTATCCGCCCTGCTATCATCCGAAAGGTCAAAAGACCCACCATCATCATAGACATGATATTCCAGAAACTTGGCTGTTTGTGATTCCACTATTTTGGTCCCTCCTTATCTACAGTAAAATTTGTTGGACCAATGGTGGTTGATAAATTAAATCCCACTTGTGTTTTGATAATAATACAATATATAGAATGGGTTAAGAAATTATTTCAGGTATTTTGCGATTGATATTCAATAAAAGAATTGTGCAAATCAAGATAGCATTAATCTTTGATGGGCAAGAGAATAATCATTGTGGAATCAAGATGAAAATTACCTTAAATGTGCTAGAGATATTCAAAGATGAAGATTATGGGAAGATTTTGTTAAATCTACCCTTTAGAGTCATAACTAGTCGACTACAATGTGACAAGTCAACTAATAATATTCAGATATGTAAGTGGGGCATGAAATAAGGCGATCAACTTGTTACAAGTCGACTATTAATCAAGTGAATAGGAGAACTAGTCGACTATCATCACATAAGTCGACTATTCAAAGAGCGGAGATGAAACTCGCATAAAAAACATAAGAGTTAGTCGACTGATGCTTTGAAGACAAGCTGACTATAAGGTACTAGTCGACCATAATACCTCGACTAGTCGACTATCAGGTGTAGCTGAACAAAATCTGATGAGTCAATCGACTACAAATGGAAAGAAAATAATTTTGCAACGTCTATGAGCAATCAAGCAATGGCTAGTAGACTTCTCCAACGGCTACAATCATCTTAGAGTTTGCAAATAAATTGAGGAACATCAAGGAATTGATTAGAAAAGTCCAAAAAGCAAGAGCATACTACTATTGTTCTTAATTTGCTCTCATTCTACTCTTAGCTTGGTCTTAATTCCATTCATCTGTATTGAGAGTTATTATCTTCAATTTTGTATCATTGTTATTGTGAGTTGAGTGATTGGTGAAAAATCACTTGTGAGGTAGGATTTGTGCCGGAAAACAAATCAGTTGTAAGGGTAGCTTGAGCCGAAAATCAAGAGGTGTTGTAAGAGTTCACACTAAATTAAAAAGTATGCAGTAAAGTGGTTTGCCAAATCCTAAATGGGAGCTTAGGTAGAGGACGTAGGTCTTAGCACCGAACCTCTATAAAAATAGTGTTTGCTCTTCTTCCCTATTCTTTGCATTTAAATTTGTTTAAATTGTTTTGTGTGAATTAACTTCTGATTTTATTGTAGAATTTTACGAAAAGGTTTAAAGATCTATTCAACCCCCCTTCTAGATCGTTTACAATTTCTCCACAGGACTTTGATTAGTTGAACTGTTTTGTTCCTGAGGACCTTTTCCTTGGTGTCCAAAATCTCCTCTAGAATTTCCTCATAACTTAGATCATCTGTCAACTGAACCTCAGTGGTCTGAATGATATGGGATGGATCCGATCTATATCTCCTTAACATGAAAACATGAAAAACGTCATGTATCTGAGACAATTCGTGTGGCAACGCCAACCTATAGGCTAGTGATCCAATCCTATTAACAATCTCATAGGGACCCACATATCTTAGGCTCAACTTGCCCTTCTTGCCAAATCTTATGACCCCATTCTAAGGAGATGTCTTAAGGAAAACTTTCTCTCCCACTTCATACTCCATCGCCTTTCGGTGTGCGTCATTATAGCTCTTCATTCTATCCTGAGCTGCTTTAAGCTGCTGCTTGACTAAATTTATCTTATCAATTGTCATCTACAATAACTCTAACCTGATCAGCTTCCTTTCTCCTTCTTCATCCCAACATATCGGAGTTCTACACCTCCTTCCATAAAGTGCTTCATAAGGAGCCATCTGAATGCTCGAATGGTACAAATTATTGTAAGCAAATTCGACCAATGACAAAAGCTCGTCCTAAGTTTCTGTAAAATCCATCACACATGTCCTGAGCATTCCCTCCAAGGTCTGAATGGTCCTCTTCGATGACCATTTGTCTGGGGATGGAAAACAATGTTGAAATTCAATTTAGTTCCCATAACGTCTTGTAAAATTCCCTAAAATCTCGAAGTAAATCAAGGATCTCTGTCAGAAACTATAGAATCTAGAATCCTATGTAATATTACTATCTCATCAATATACTTCTTTGCTAGTGCATGTAGGGAATCAGTCTGTTTGATTACCAGAAAATGGGCTGATTTCGTTAACCGATAAACAATAACCCATCTAGCATCATGCTTCCTACTGGTCTTGGGCAAACCTATCAGAAAATCCATAGTTACTCTTTGCCACTTGCACTCAGGAATGGACAATGGCCTTAACTTGTTTGAAGGTGCCTGTTGTTCAGCCTTGACTTTTTGACACACTAGACACTTATTTGCATATTCTTCTACATCCCTTTTCATGCCTTTCCACCAAAAATGCTTTCTGAAATCCTTATACATCCTGGTGCTACTTGGGCGCATGACATAAGGCGTATTCTGTGCCTCATCCAGTATCTCATCCTTCACCTCCTTGACATTCAGAATACAATGTCTTCTTCCTACAACCATGAGTCCATCATCCCTCACTACCACTTCAGATTTCTTTCCATTCTGAATTTCTTCTCAGAGCTTGCTCAACTCTGTATCTTGTGCCTGTAACTCCTTAACTTTCTCCCTGAGTACCAGTCTTACTTTGAAGTTAGCAATAATGCAATTTGGTTCTTCCTGTCTCATGCTTGTCTTAAATTTATCCATTTTGTTCAATAAAGGCAGATAAACTGTTTGAACATGGGCTATTTAGGACTTGCTACTCAAAGCATCCGTCACTACATTTGCCTTCCCTGGATGGTACTCAATCAATAAATCATAATCCTTAATTAGCTCTAACCATCTTCTTTGTCTAAAATTCAGTTCTTTCTGACTCAATAGATACTTGAGACTTTTGTGATTCGTTAAAATCCTCGTCTGAACCCCATACAAATAATGTCTCCAAATCTTAAAGGCAAAAATCACTGCTGTTAATTCCAAATCATGGGTCAGATAATTCAACTCATACGGCTTTAGTTACCGCGAAGCATAAGCTATCACTCTGTCTCCCTGCATCAACACACAACCCAAACCATTTCTTGAAGCATCACTATACACTGTATAACCCTCATCTCCAGTAGGCAAAATCAAAACTGGAACACTTGTTAATCTGTACTTGGGCTCCTCAAAGCTTTTTTGACATTCCTCACTCCAAATAAATTTCTGATTCTTCCTCAATAACTTAGTCATCGAAGCAGCTATCATAGAAAATCCTTCCACAAACCTTCTATAATAACCTGCCAGACCTAGAAAACTCCTTACTTCTGTCAATGTCTTTGGTGCATGCCAATTCACCACTGCTTTAAACTTCCTTGGATCAACATGTACCCCATCTTTTGAAATTACATGTCCAAGGAATACTACCTCATGAAGTCAAAACTCGCACTTTCTGAAATTAGCATAAAGCTCCTTCTCCCTCAGTGTTTGCAACATTATCCTGAGATGTTCCTCATGTTCCCGTTCACTCTTAGAATACACCAAAATGTAATATATAAACACTATGACAAACTGATCCAGATACTCTTTGAAGACCCTACTCATAAGATCCATGAATGCAACTGGAGCATTGGTCAGACCAAAAGGAATAACTAGGAACTCGTAACGCCCATAATGTGTCATGAAGTCTGTCTTGTTTACATCAGACTCCCTAATCCTGAGCTGATGATAGCCTAACCTGAGATCAATTTTAGAAAAGAACCTAGATCTCTGAAGCTAGTCAAACAGATCATCAATCCGAGGCAGAGGATAGTTATTATTGGACCCTGTTTTTGGAGTCCAACAATCCCTTCTGATACCAAATAATGTTGGCATCCGAGGTCATGACACCTATTACGAGGCTCAGAGTTTTCAAAAAATTTCCAGCTTTGGAAAAATTTTAGCTTCGCTGCGGTAAAAGTTGAAGTCTCCTCTCGTATAGTTCACCGCTGCAAAAGTCTTTACATTACCACGGCGAAGTCACCAAATTTAGCACAGAAATCCTTCGGAAAAAACCCAGACCACCAACATTCAACCCAAAACATACATACATTCATACAATTCTTTCAACACCACTATTTTAACAAAGAAATTAACTATGAAAATATAAAAACAAAACTTCTTCAATTCATCATTTCATTATTAAAGCAAAAGAGTTTGAAAAACTTTATTTACATATCAAAAGCCATACCATTGGTTTATTATAGAATACAAAATGCACGTGATACAATTGAATGCTTACGCTTAATATGATTTTAAATACCAAAAGTTTATGAACTAACTTAATTATTAAATATAGTTATCTTGGAGTTGCCAAATGTTAAGTCAAAATGACTTTACATATATGATTTTGATGAAGAACAAATAATCTATGGAAAAGCAGACGAAGAAAAAGTAGACGAAGAAAAACAGACGGAAGATTAAAAAAGCAGACAGAGATTGAAAAACAATCGGAAGATTAAAAAAGCAGACAATAATTGAAAAGCAGACGGAGATTGAAAAACAGACGGAAGATTTAAAAAGCAGACGATAATTGAAAAGCAGACGGAGATTGAAAAAAAGACGAAAGATTGAAAAGGAGACGATAATCGAAAAGCAGACAGAGATCGAAAAACAGATGAAAGCCAAAAGCAAACGAAAGCGAAAAATAGACGGAAGCCAAAAGCAGACGCAAGCGAAAAACAGACGGAAGCAAAAGCAAACGGAAGCGAAAAGCAGACGGAAGCAAAAGTAAACGATGGAAAGCTGTTAGCCCCTGAAATTTTTTTATGTTATTAAGCATGATTAAAGGAAATTAAAGCCTTAATAGATAAAATTAAGTTGACATTTATTCAGTATAGTAGCATTAATTAAGTAGGTAGCATGAATTAAAAAGGAATTTATGAGTTAGGTGTTAAGAGTTAATGGAATTTAATGTGTTAGTTGGGCTTAAGTTTAAAAGAAGTGGATTTTGGGCTTGGAGGCTTAGAGGAGGGTATAAGAAGGAAGGGAAATGAGTGGGCTTTAGGCCTTATGGGCTTAAGTGAATTAATTAGAAGTATAAAAGGAGAAGGAAATAAGTAGGATTGTAGAGAAAGAAGAGGAGACTACCGAAATTTAGAGGGAGAGAGGGAGAAATCGTGAAGGAGGAGAGAAGGAGGAGAAAAAAGAAGAAGCTTTGTTTAGGCCTTGATGTTTTCCAAGAGATTCAAGAGGTTTTTGAAGAAAGTTCAAAAAGGAAAAGCATAGAGGAAGAGCTAAGCTACATTTTGATACAAGAAAACACTTGTTTGGTTAAGGATTCAAGGTAAGTTATGATTTTAGTTTGAGTTTTTGCTTGGGTTATGGTGTAGAAAGCTTAGAAATGAAGTGGGTTTAGTGATTCTAGGGTTAATATCATGATTAAGGTTTATTAGGTTTCTCAATTTTGAAACCCTATGTTGATAT
>JANSVB020000408.1:4887652-4898335 GCA_025504935.2 Erythroxylum haughtii
GCAAAATTAGTCATATTAGAACATAACCCAAACACACTGGTGTCTAAGAGTTTTGTTTTTAGTCCCTTCTCTAAGTCTTCCAAATTAGCGCTAAATCTATCCTATTCTTCTCCAAATTCATTCATTTTCCTTAAGGAGGTATACATATAACCTAAAATAAAATAAATCTCAAATTAATTATCAAATTCTTCAAAAGCATTCAAAACACAACCATATGTTATGAAAATAATACTAAAAATAATGTATATCTAGTATACATCAATTCTTCAATAAGGTAGAGTTTTACATTCAAAATACTTGATGTTGCCATTAAGTATATGAATGAATTTACTAGGTTGAAACAATATGATTCTTGGTATACGTATTTCCTGACATAGTTACAATGAGAGTTAACAAAAGTTTATTAGAAATTGGAAGTGTTTAAAATTATCCCCGATCTTTTTTACACGAAATATCCAACTACTCAAAATTATTTCACTAAATATTTGTTTCACTAACATGTGTGATATCAAATTAGCATTATATGAATGAGTCATTTCTTCTAATAAGGTGGTTTAATGCAAACAAAACGTTGTGAAAAATTGAATATTATTTTTAGAAATTGTATAATGATAGAGTTTCAATACAAGTTCAAATCATTAAATAGTTATGATATGATTTGTTTTTTGATTACTATTAAGAATAGGTAAAGGGTTCAATAACAATAGTTCAATGTTAGGTTCAATTTCTGTTGATACATCCTTATCAAGCAACCAAATTTTCAGTTTGAATCTTGGATTAAAGGATATTACAAGGGAAAACATTTAGGATTTCATATAATCCAACATAGATAGATTGTTATTTGGAAGCTAATGTTTGAAAAATTACTTATGAGAATTTTTATATATAATGGTGGAATTTGAATAGAGGTTAACATCTAATTATGTAGACAACTGTGTGAGATTTCTTAATGTTTCCAATGTCTATAACAACTTTTGAATTTGCTTTTAGTTTTATGATTAAACAGTCAATTTCTTTTAAAAACATTGGAGGTCCTAATTTGTGCCCAAGATTTTATTATGTGATAAACCAATTTAAGGTAAACTAAATACTTAATGGTATGTTAGTATCTTTTATAACCTTTAATAATTATATATCTTTTAATTTTATAAAATCTTTTTAATATTGTGACGTATATAGAAGATGTTAATAACAATGTGGCTATGGATCATGTTGTATGTTTATTCAAAGAACTATTCAATAATGAAATTATATTTATTGTTATTAAATATATATTCATTGATCAAATTATTAGATAACTGAGTAAGATTTTTATAGTGATTTCTTCCTAAACGTAAAGGAAGTGGTGCAAAGTGTTGACCATTTTGACTTCAAAAAAGATGAACGAGTAATTATAAATGGTGTTGAATACAATCAATAGTTGTAGGGTTACATGATTATTTACCAATTGGTTAATTATTTTTTAAAATTATATTTCCTTTAAATTCTATATTTTCTATAAAAGTGAGTACTAAAACTCTCGTTTGTTTGCATATGATGTCTTCAGGTTTTTAAATGTCGGGATTTCTAGGGATGCAACTTTACCATGCAAGTATGTGATTATAACTTATATCTTGATTGCCTTTTTATTAGGTAATAGCTATGGAGCTAGCCAAACTAAATGTTAAGCAACTTATCTATATTGGTTAGCTTAAGAATTTGCAGTATTTGTGATTTGTCTTAAGAGTGGGGATCAAATGATTACTTAGATATCCTGCCATTTGCCTTTTCTTGTACTCCTTTGCTTTATCCTTCTTTTTTTTTTTTTAATTACATTAGGTATCCTGACTTAGCCAGGCTAATCCTAAGCCCCTACGACCCCACCCCAAGAACCTAGAGGATGTAAATCTGGAACCCCAAGATTCCTCAGGTTCCTACGTAGCCTGTACATTTCTGCGCACAAGGAGTCTTCACTTATTCTAGATTGTTCAGCTGATGATTGATCACTGGCTCCTCCTGCTCAGCATCAGATTCCTATCAGCCCCCAGGTTCCCTAGCAGCTCCAACTCCCACACTGCCGCTGGAAGCAAGGCGTCCGTAATTGATCCGATCAAGGAGCTTTGCCCAGGGGGCTAGAGGATCATCAATAGGAACATGCCTATTTCCCCTCCTTTGGCGTGACTCGAACTCAAGACCTCCTTTAAGGAGAGAGTCTTAAGTGAGGAATCTGCACCAATTGGTCCACCCCTCGTTGTCAGGTTTCCAGGTCTTTAATTTTACTGTTGCGTGATTATGTTCTTTGGCGTATATACTGATTTGGTGAGGTTCTTTCTAATGCATGTTTATGCTAAGCGAAAGAGCAAAAAGTGTGTGGTCTTTGATCTGAAGATTCTTATTGATTTGAGGAAGGCGTGCGTGTGATGTTGCCAAGTATGAAGAAAATTAGAGACAGCTAAAGGTGTGTTGTGACCCAACTCTTGCACTTGAATCGTGATTGACTTGGTGAAGTTCTCGCTAATCGTTTATGTATCGTGCGTGATATTATTTCTGCTAAATATACACGTGGGTCACGTGGCTTGTGAATTGTTCTTGATATGTGTCTTGGTGCATTTTATCATTGGTGAATGGGTAGATCACGTGGCTTTTAATGTTCAGAATATTGGAGCATAGCTGGAGATATATTGTTGTATGCTTGAACCTTTGTGTTTGAAAGGCATTATTATAGGCTGAAGGATAGTGTGCGTGAATTGGAAGTTTAGTGATGATACTTACGTGCTTATTAAGCTGTTCATGGTTTCGTGATTGTACAGGAAATTATTCCTTGTCTTTTTGTCAAGTGTCTTATTGAGTGTTGAGTCATTTGTTTAATCATTTGACTAATTTATTTATTATATTCTTGTTTCAAAAGATTGTTGAGAAAAATCATTTATTGAGGTTAACACAAGTGGGTGGTGTTATTAAGTATTAATCACTTTCATGGGTAGTGAGAATGAGTGATAGGTTAAGAGTTAAGAGGAGTCGGCTTATTAAAGCCTTTTGTAAAACTATTGTTGTCCTTTAATGAAAGTATTAAGCTAGGTAAGGGTGATGCGGACAGAGGTAAGATGTGTCAAATTACGTTAACAAATATTAGTGTCTGTTTGGATGAGCTTATATCAATAGAGCTTTTTTCAGTAGGCAGAGATAGGTTTTATTTTCTGGTACATTCGACAAGCATCAAAACTCTAAGGATATTTCTTGGGCTTTCAATCAATACTAAACTTGAGAAGTATGATACATCTCTAGATCGAACATAAGTTGGAAAATGGAGCAAGTACATGATTTTGGTATGACAGTTGGTCATAATCTAGCCCTCTCAAACAAAGGAATGAAATTCCCCACCTATGAAATAGTCCTTTGTATGTTAAAATATCCTTACTAATTCAGAATAGAGATTGACATGGGGGATTCAGAGGTTTCTCTCTTCTTGTAGAATATTCACCTCAGATATATGAATGGAATAAAGAAGACAACATTGTATGGATTGCTAGTTCTAAAAGGATCTTTACAATTAATTCTTATCATAAGATATTTACAAGTGGTCTTGGAGAAGTCCGTTGGCACGAACTACTTTGGAAGCAATCCCTGAATCCCAAAGCTTTACTAATCATTTGGCTGATGATAAAAAATAGATTAGAACTAAAAATAGATGGTTTGACAATTATGATTCCAATGGTGTCTTATGTAAAGAAACTGAAGAAGATAGGAACCATTTATACTTTATGTGCAAATACTTTAAAGTAGTGTAGAGTAGAATTTTGCACATGCTAGAAGAAGTTAATCACACCTATGAATGGACTGGGACTCTAGACTGATTCATCAATCTTATCAAACATCAAAAGCATATTGGAATGATAATCAAGACAGCCTTCACCACTACAATTTACACATTTTGGAAAGAAAAGAATAGCGGGTTGTATAAAGGAGTTGAAATAGACAAACACCAGCTAGCTAAAAAATCCTGAATTGGGTTAGACCTATATTGATAGCAAAAAATGTGCAAAACTCACTCACCCCTGAAATGAAAAATATATGGAACCTGTAATTTATGCTTTTTAATTTCTTTGAATAATCTTGTACTATTTTTCATGTTGTAAGTTGAAACTCATTATGAGGATGTACGATGAAACTCATTGTAATTTTGAACTAGTTTTTACTAGAGATAATACAATTTAATTCATTTTCGAAAAACAGATAGGATTAAATTTAATCTTTCTAACAAGTTATGTGAATTTTGTAATAGAGAGGAGTCAACTGAGCAACTATTTTTCAATTGTTACTTCATCACTGGGACTAGGAAACTACTTCAGAGGCTATTCAATGTGAAATGTGACAAAGCTTCTTACCAGCAAGTAATGGGTTAGTAATCTAGGTCTCAAGGTTGGTTAAAACTCGAGTTTACACTCATAGACTTTTAGTTATCTAGTTTATGCTATATGGGCCGAAAAGAGTTTTCATAGGCATGAAACTGGATGTTAATGTATTCGTCAGGAATGCTATGATTAGGATAAGAGAGTGGATGATGCTACGCATATAAAAATCAGCCACGGATTAGTCCAGGCTCCAAAACAAAGCTGGAGCCTTAGACTAGTATTGCAGATCTTTCTTCGGCAGTCCCTTGAGCTCATAAGTCACTACAAACATTTATCATTCATTGAGGCTAAACAGAAGACGGATTTCAGGAGTCGTCCAGGATTAGAGGTGCCACTAACTCCACATGCACCAGTTTTCAGCCAAATGTTATAAAGATGAACTGACATCAAGAAGTCATTGTCAGTGGTTGGTATCGAGTTGATATAATCAACTTGGACAAAGCTATCTGGATTATGGCAGGAGGGAGGTGAAGCTGGAAAGGAAGCTGCGTTCTCCTCCCATCTGGTTGTAAGCTTTTGGTTTTGCTTCTTAAATAGCTTGTTAGTGGAAATCTTAGCTTGGAGACTCCTGAACTCCTTGTAACATTGTTACCTTCTTCGTTGATCAGTATACTAGTATTTTAATTTTCAAAGAAAATAAGAAGTTATAAGATTAAGATATATGTAATCTGCTTCAAAAAAGAATGGAAAGTAGGGAACAGTAATTTTTGGATTGAATTTGTGAGGAGGATGTTTTGTAATGCAACCGTTATGAGGTAACTGCATGCCATTCAGAAAATAATAATTATCAGTGCCCGAAGCAACCGGCCCTTACTTGACGCTTGCCAAGAGAGTTTCCTTCAACTGACCGTTGCTTTTGTATGTGAATTTGTCCATTTCTTTTGTGGTCATTCAAGAGAACTAGGGAAGAGATAGATAGGCATAGGCGAGACAGAAGTTGGAGTAATTTCGTGTTTTGTGTTAACAAGTCCCGGAAATGCTCTTGAATCGTGATTCTATCAAAAGAAGGAAAGCTATCAGTAGAGCGATGGAGGAAAATTACGATAACATATTCCGTAGGCAAAGGCATTTTGTGGCCAACAGCAACATCGAAGCAGGAAGACACCGACGAGGCTACAGAGAGCATCGATTACTTCGGGTTCGAATCCTAGCCCTCTTACATCTCAACCCCTAAAACTCAACTTCAACCTCCGGGAATTTCTGTCTCTGTTCGCGAGCATTAATGTAGTTGCGGAGTAAGGCATGGACCAAGATACCGCAATGTCGGAGCCAAGGAAGTGGCAACATCCCGCTGTGCCTGGTGGGTACATGGACCCATTTCTTCCAATCTATACGTGTGTTCTTCAGCAAACGCAATAAGAAAAGGATGAATGGGCTCGTTTTTCAAAGCAATCATTAGATTGTTTCTCATGACACAGCACAACAGGCTAATCACCTCAACAGGCCGTTTCTCATATTACTGGCAATTTTTCTCCCACGCTCCACGTTTCTTTCTTTCTTTTATCATGTAAAAATATTACAACCATGTCACCAATTCCAGAGACCAATTTTAAGCTCTCTCTCTTGTTTTACACATACATAGCTGGAGATTTCAGGAACGTTCTGCCTCCTGTTTAGTCAGAAATTATGTTCAACACTAGGATTTAAGAACTCAATGGTTAATAACTTCCCTTCCACCATGACTCGAGAAAAAACGCATGCATGTTAAACGTTATGGAAAGGGGATATCCAGATGTTTCATGTGTTTTAAGATACTCACTGATGCATCTACAATTTTGTCATAAATCTTGTACACACATGCCAGGCAACTATTATATAAACATACATCAGTTGCCTCCCATGATAACTTCTACAGCCCAAAAATTGAACATTAGTAACTAAACAAACAACGCGGATTTTTAATCGATAATCTTTTCCAAGTTTATAGTATAACTGAAATTAGAAGTTGAATTTTAGGATTGGAAAATTTTAACTCAAGTGGCCATTCATAGTATTGAGGCCAAAAAAACTCTTCCTTTATGTACATTAGGATATATTCAACCGCATCCCCCTAGGTTCTTAGTTCAACCATATCATTCATCCCCATTCACTTAAACATCATCGGGAAATAACATCAACACCCTATGATACCTCAGTTTTACTCTTTAAACAAATGCCTAGTTGATAGCAAACTGACATAACAAAATCAGAAGTCAAATTCTCCTGTTGCCTGCAGATATTCAGGGAAAGAAATGAGGATTCAGTTTCATTACTAAATGTATTCCATCATAGGCTGAACAAACTATCCAATATTGGATCCAGAACAACCTTATTGAAGAGAATATCCTTATTGTTTATATGCACAATTCCATCCTTGAGAGTGCATTTCCACCTGCTCTTGGTACGTGTCACCTATCCAAGCAAGTTTTTAATGTTAGGTTAAGTCATATTTTCTTACTGTTAAATGATCCATAGTATCCAAAACAAGGAGCAAAACAGTACCTTATCAAATTGAGCCAAAATCAAATGCTGAGTGTTCAGCTCCTCCCCTTGGCTGACATCATCCAGATCATCATCATCATCATCTTCATTAAGTGGCTCATCATCATCTCCAATATCATTTTGAGGGACAACAGCTGGAGTGCTTGCCTGTAGCTCTAGTCAAGAGGATAATACCAAGTGGAAAATAGATGGGACATCATCATACATGCAGACAGATAAAATATGTGCAGAAGTGCCCGTGCAAGCACACACTCACACTATATGCAATGACATATACGAAGTAGAAGCACAATAGGAACATCCCCATCTACATATACACAAACAAACAAGCACACACACACAGAATTTAAACCTTGGTAGATATTTCACGTAACTTACCAGGAGCTGGAGTATTTGCTATATTGTAATCTTCACTGACAACTCCTTGATAATTGTAGATCTTTAAATAAAAAGAGAAAAAGTTAAATAGAGGGCAATACCATGTCAGCAAATAAAAACATAAAAATTCATATTCTACTTCCCAAAAACATGTAAAGCCTAATACAATGAAGCATTTCATGTGAAAACATTTCAATATGAATTGATCGTACCCTCCCAACAACCCCCTACTCAACCCATTCCTATACACAAAGGGTTCCCTCCTACGAGAGCAGGTATTGAGATGAAAAACCCTAATTTTATCAGCATATTGGGAAGAGAAATCAGCAGAAGAATTACTGCATATTGGGAAGAGAAATCAGTTGAAGAATTACTGCCTAAATTTATCTTCTTTAGGAAACAATCAAGCATCTAAATATATAGTGAACTAGAGAAGAAAATTTTTGGTAGTGATTAAGACGAAGTGAATTCACATGTCACTCCTTTGTTTAACAAACAAAAGGCAAAAAGGTCAAAAGCAAACCACAGAAAATGAGTCTACAGCTCTCTTGATAAGTGCTTATAGAAGTTACATTCTATCAACGTGTGTTTACAAGAGTATAATGTCAACATTTGAAATTGATCATAAAATCAATTTCTTTTTCCTTTCTTGGGGCCCCTCTAGAGTTATTAAAAGACCAAACCCAATACCCAACCTAGTGGAGACCCCAACTTAATGATTGGGATGGAGGTTCTAACTTGACCCCCATCAAAATTGATACAAAAGAACTTAAAGTCCATAAGAAAAATAAGAGGAAAAATTAATCAATCAAAAGCTTTAATTTGGTGGGATGAAAATTGGAAATTGAATTGACATCAAAGATAAAGGCTAAAATTCATATTGTATTATAATTCCTAATTAGATAGGACGTAGTAGTATTATGTAATACTACTTTAGATATGATATTCTATTTGTTTAGGACTTATAAAATTTCTACTATAATAAGATTTAAAAAGGAAATACGTTTCCTATTAAGATAAAGATTTTAAGAACTCTATATATACGTACTCAGCCTTTCATCAATAAAAAGCAATTTGGATTTTTTCCACAACTTTGAGTTTTCAACTAGAAGATGTGATACTTTCTTTTAAGAGTACATTCTTAGCCTAAACCCAGCCTTGATATTGCCGCAGCCTAATATCAGTCATACTTCCTAATTTTGGGTTTTTAGCTACTAGTTAATAATTCTTCTATTTGTCCTACATCAAAAGTATCATAAGGTCATCATTATGTAGTACGTCTAGTGTGTCAAAGGGGCAAAGTGGCAACATTTTTTCTTCTCCCTGGTTACAGATCAGGTTAAGTTGGCACAATAGGCATCTACTGACAAATACTAGACCTTGCATTGGCAGGAGGTATAATGGTTGGCTTTCCCTTATGGAGCAAGTAAAAACTAAAAAAAAAAAAAAATCCCACTGGCATCAACAGTGACGAAGATCAATTGTTAATATTTATATCTGCAAACCAATGAAAGAACAAATGCATGTTCATCTACATTTTGTTAGAACCACAAGTAGGTGAATACTAACATTAGGAGTTGAAAGCACATCATCATAAGGATCAGGAATAGGCCCATCAACTTGAGGAATTTTTGAAGATGACCTTGCCACATTTGTTAATCTCTCTCTATCACTAGTAATCACGCCACAACTAGTGTCATTCCCTCGGCTTACCTGAAAATTTTTTAATAGTATATAGTTTCTCAGATTAAGGATGCCTTTTGAAAAAAATTACTAAACAAAAACTTAACAATTCACTAATGATGCAGGCACCAATAACTACTTTTTACTCCAGCAATATATAACACAGAATAAGAAATTACAAATGCCTATAAACTACAAACACTATTCACATTAAGTTTATACCATAATCCTCAACTTAAACAGAGGACCTGAACGAATAATGCTTAACAAGATGATCATCAATTCTTCACAATAAAGATCGTATCTAAAATTTTTATTAGAAATTGTCACTTGAAGCTACATCCATACCAGCAGGAATGTTATGGTATAATCTGCTTGCATAATAGTTATTCAACTTCAGTAATCATAAACAATTCCTCCATACAATGCCTAAATTTCATTATATCAGTCATACGCAAACATATAACAGGTCATATTTGGACAGCCCTCTTAATTATGTCCAAAACTAGAACTCATGTTTCAAATAAGAGAAAAGGATGCAATATTGACTTCAAAAGGTATTTGAAGCATAACAATTTGTATTGTAAATGTCAACTGCAATTTTTGAATTCGCTGGATATCATCCTATGTTAACTGAAGAATACGAGGATTATGATGTGAAAAGAAAGCTTATATAATTACAAAAGCAGTGTGACATATACATACATCAAAAGACCAAGAATTGCACCTGTAGAACATTGAATGTAGAACCTGTAGCACCATCCTGTTGGGGTATGAATCCCGCATTGCTATACTGTGCTGCCAAATCCTCACGCTTTCGCTTACCAGATGATATTGTGAAGAAGTCCTGGAAGTTTGTTCAATCTTAAATTGGTAACAATTCTTGAAGCAAAATTATATTTTTCTCTGTCAAAAGAGAAAAAGAAGCACAAGATCTTTGATAAGGTGAAGTAAGGGAAACTTTGAAAAAATAAGGCACATCCATCCTAAAAATTTTAGAGCTTTCACGGCCTGTCCCAAAGCATTCAGTTAGACCTCAGTTTGCAGTATAAACATCAAAATAAAAAACAAGCAGTCACCTGTGTGAGAGGTTGAGATTTTCCTCGGTCCAACTCTTCCCGACCTTCCACATAAGCTATAGCCATACCATTATTCATAAAGAATCTGAAAGAAAAACAGACTTAGTGATGAAACATCAGACTTACCAACGTTGACATCAAGAGGAGGCCTCTGATTCATCCAGGAAGATGGAGGTTCCTGTATGAAACAAAAAAGTAAACAAAAGTGGACATTAGCGACTACAATACGTATGCACATACAATCTGTGTTAAAAGCTTCACCATAATCTATTACTCCTTCAATCCCACTTCCTAATCCTTCTCCATTCATAAAAGACCATAATTTCCACACAGATAGAGCAAACTTTTAAACGAGTAGGCAGTGATACCATGTATGTACTAGGCCTTCCAGCTTTTGCCTCAGTGCTTCTAACAGTATCACTTACAGGGGTTGGATACCCGCTGCTAGATCCAGTAGGAAGATTATACATGGAAGAACTGTCCACACTTCCAGGTAAAGGCGTCTGCACATTTCCAGTTAAAGGCGTCTGAATGCTACCTGGTAGTGGCGTCTGCATGGGAGTTTGCAATGGTGTCTGCAAGTTTGAACACAGATACAGATATCCATGTCAAACATTTTGAACCTACCAAGAAAAATAGAGAAAGAGGTCATAGAAGAGCTGATATATCCG
>JANSVB020000408.1:4961680-4982971 GCA_025504935.2 Erythroxylum haughtii
AAGAATGTGTTATATTTTGAGTGTTTATGATCAAGTAGGGAATATGAAATGTGTATGGATGATGTTGAGTTGAAATTCGGTTTACTTGAAGAAGTATCCACTTGAGATGATGAAATCAAATAAGTTAGAGAAGTTGGTTTAGAATAAAAGAAAAGATAAAGAGAGGTAAAAGTTTAATATGAACTTCCTTGATTAAACTGTATTGATATAGGAAGATTTTGATAAAATGGTCTTCATGAATTGTAGATAATTCTTTTAGCTTTCCATTGATATAAAGTTTACAATTTTTGGAGTTCTGGATCAAAAGTTATGGAGGTTTGAAGAAGAGAGGGGGTGGGGGGGAATTTCTGCAAGAACACAAAAAATGGTGAGAAGAAAGTCACCCTCGTGCATAAGCACGACGGTGACTTTGCATGGAAAAATTGAAAGTCACCCTCATGCATAAGTATGACGGTGACTTTGTATGGTAAAAATTGGATGTCACCTTCGTGCTTAAGCATGATGGTGACTTTGCATGGGTGAGTTAAAAGTCACCCTCGTGCATAAGCACGACGGTGACTTTGCCCTAAGTAACTCAACCTGAACACCTTTGCTTCTTTTGGCTATATCTTCTTCTTCTGACCTCCAAATGACATGAGACTTAAACCATTGGACTTATAAGACATTATTCTATCTCTCCACAAAAATTGGTAGCATTATGAATTGATTTGAAAAATTTTGATCAAATGAAAATGTGGGAATCTGTGGGAACAGTGTGAATAGGAATATTTTACTAAACATCCTTCGATGTTTTGATTATATTTGGATCTGTAGAATTTCAAATGAGATGATTTTTAATTTGGAGTAACTAGAGATAGAGGCTTACAAATCATATGAAGAAGTAGAATGTAAAGTTAGTCTCTAAGATGTTTAAATTTTGGATGGAAGTTGTGCATAGTATACTATTTTAGACAAGAGCAGTTTGAAAATATTTGAAATATATCTTTCAAATCATTGAACCCAATTGGATGATTTTGGTGTCAATGGAAACATAAGACATAGGGGAACATGTTTCTAGAAGAGAGTGTTGCAAAATGACTTCAATATTGGGGTTAAAAAGAACATGCATAGTTGACCCCAAATGATGTTTTTATGGAAAAATCTGGAAGTGATCTAATGGGTTATGACTTGCAATTTCAGTGGTTTTGTTAAGTCATAAACTGAAGTATAAATCATACTTAAGTGAGTTTTAATAAAGGGAAGTGGATAAGTGGTTAATAAATGAACAAATGTCCAAGATTTAAAGTTAAGCTTTATTAACCTTGAAAGACAAGTTACTATACTTGTCTTTATCTCTCTCTCAAAGTTTCTTTCTCCAGTTTATCTTCAACACAAAGTTTTTCATCAAATCCCCAATAGAGAAAAATCTTGTTTTCTTTTACCCTACCACTTCCTCTTTGTTATTTCTTTCTTTTATCCCAAGAAAAACTGAACCCCCTGTCAACTTTCAAGTTGATGTATGTGGTTACATGAGGGATTAGGGTTATGTGATTTTTTGCAGATGTTAGAGCTTCAAACAAGTAAGCTTGTTAGGATTATGTATTTTTTTATGAACTGAAGTATGCATCGTGAGCTCACTATAAAATAGTTAAGAACAGTGATATTCATATTTGCTGGAAAATAAGTGAGGATATTTTGAGTGTGCCGTACATGTTGATTTTTTTTCAGATTTGATGATCAAAATGTTATAAGAGGTTGTAGAAATGACTTTTGAAGTTGAAAAATCAACTAAAATGGGTAGAAGATTAATGTAGAAAATTTTGGAGAAATGGATCTGTGAATGCTCTGTTCATGTTGATGTTTTTATTGTTCATATATATATATATATATACACGTAAGTTTTGGAGTGTTTTAGAGATGATTAAAAACGAATTTAGAGTTTAAAGATAGGTGTATGGTGATGTCTAGAGATAGGAAAGAATGATTAAAGTGATAGTTAGAGGAAGAAATGAAGAAAATACAAAAGTTGAAAATGCAGAAAAATGAAAGTGAAGAAATGCAGAAAACGTGATGAATATGCGTGAGTGTTTCTGGTTTTGATGTTTATGAAAAAAATGATAGATTTTGATTTGGTTGTGATTTGTTGAGCTGAAATAAAATAGGAATGAAGAGGAAGTATTGAGTTTTAAGCAAAAAGTTGATAGTGATATATATATATATATATACATATATATATAAAGACTCTATTTTTCATCTTCACTAGTCACATACGGGTATATATTGGAAAATTAATAAATGAGTTTTGATATCAAATTACCAAATGATTTAGGTTGAATTTAAAGAAATGATGAGTGATTAAGTTATGAAGTTGGTAAAGTACCCGAGATTGTCATTAAACATGCATTGTACATAGTCCATATACACAGTTGTGCATGAATAAATGCTTATAATTGTGCCATTATTAATGTGTGTGCAACGTGTGTCTTGCATAAATGGGTTGTGCAGGTTAAATATCCGCATTAAGGTATTTTTAAAATTTGAAAGCTAATGCTAATCTGGAGCGTATTGTGAGTAGACCTAGATGGTCTCATTTCATTGTTTGTTTTGTTTGAATTTTTGTATTGATTGACTACTGAATGCTTATATGAATGTGATTGATTGTGTTGAATTCCAGACAGAAGGTGCGATGATTGTGGAATGTGAATGGGATATTGAAGTGCTACTTGAATGTGAATGCGATGAACTATGTGATTTATGATATGATTGATTGAAAATGTGAGATGCATTCCATACATGAATGCATGATCAGATAATGAGAGTTGTGACCAAAGTAGTTACCGATTAGAGCTTAAAGCTTAAAGTGTGAAAAGAGCCTCGAACTCAGGCTCAACTTTTAATAAGCCCAGTATCTCCAAGGATATGGGACAGTTATCAATGAGCCCGGTATCCACAACGGGTACGGGACAGTTTAGACACTCGGTCACAACAAAGTAATAAATAAAAAGCGGGTCTCATGTGCACTGCATATCCATAATATGAATGATTAAATTGTATTGAATGTGAAATGTGAAAGGATGTGAATGTGAATTATGTGTTATGTAACTGGGTGAGCCATCGATAATGGTCACTCATTGAGTTCGCAAAACTCACCCAAAATTTGCAAATAATTTTCAAGATCAGAAGAATACCTCGTTAGGCAAATGAGAGTATTCCTACAGCATACAAGTAAGGGATAGAGGTCGAGATCAATTCACATCTGTATTGTATTTCTTTCTTTTTGTATGGAATTATAAATTTTGCAACTTTTGTATCAAATTATATATTCCGAAAGTTTTGTAAAAAGGTGTATATGATTTATGTTGTAATGTAAAGACTTTATGACTAAAGTATTTGTTTTGTGAAAGGGCCCAAATAGCTATTAAAAATTCTTTTGATTGTATTATTATGATTGAAAAAGTTTGCAAATAAAGCCGGCCCGATTTGGTTATGGATTTCTACATATTATGTTTGTGGTTTCAAAACACACAAAAAAATTCTTATAGAGTTTTGACTGATTGAGTGTTCTAGCATGCCACCCTCGCATGGCACGAACTCGGATATCACTTAGGATGTCGGACACGTGTCTTGCGAGAGTGGGGTGTTACAAAAACACTCCCTCCTCCTAATGAAATTGATTATAAGATCGAATTGATGCCAGATGCAATTCCTCCAACCCGTGCCCCTTATCGAATGTAACCATTAGAGTTGGTGGAGCTATGAAAACAGCTTGGTTAATTGTTGGAAATAAGTACATCCAACCATCGAAAGCCCCATATAGAGCTCCAGTTTTGTCCCAAAAGAAGCAAGATGGAGCCCTACATATGTGTGTCGAATATCAAGCTTTAAACAAGGTGATTATTAAAAATAAATATCTTATTCCTTTAGTTCAAGACTTGATCGACAGATTATTAAGGGCAACGATGTTCATGAAGTTAGACTTGCGGAGTGGGTATTGAGAAGTACGGATTGTCGAAGGTAACGAGCAAAAGATGACTTATGTAACTCAAAATGGCTTGTATGAACTTTTAATTATATCGTTTGGTTTGACTAATGCCCTAGCTACTTTTTACAACTTGATGAATGACGTGTTGTATGACTTTTTGGACAACTTTGTGATAGTCTATTTAGACAATATGATGGTTTATAGCACTAATATGGCAAAGCATATATAACACTTAAGGAAGGTGTTTGAAAAGTTACGGTAACATACACTTTTTGTAAAGATGGAGAAGTGCGAATCTGTGTAACCAAAAATAAAGTTTTTAGGACACTTGGTAAGTAAGGGCCAAGTGCGAATGGATCTGAAAAAGGTACAAACTATTGTTGATTGGCAAGTTCCAAAGACGGCGAAGGAACTTAGGAGCTTTATTGGCTTGATGAACTACTATCACCAATTTATTATGGGATAATCAAAGAAGACATCACCTTTTACTGACTTATTAAAGAAGAAACAAAAGTAGTGTTGGTTGGAAACATGTTAAGAAGCCTTTAAGAAGTTAAAGGCTACCATTTCAATAGAACCTTTGTTGAAGTAACCCAACTTTGATCTCCCTTTCGAGGTACATATAGATGCTTTAGACAAAGCTATTGGCGGAGTCTTGGTGCAAGAAGGACATCTGGTGGCATTTGAAAGTCATAAGCTTAATGATGACACATGAAAAGGAGATGCTGGCAGTAGTACATTACCTTTAAGCTTGGTTGGTTTACTTATTGAGTACTAGGTTTGTGGTTCGTATGAATAACATTGCTGATATCTTTTCCAGGACTTAAAAGAAATTGTCTGCAAGGCAAGCATGGTCGCAAAAGTTTCTTGCTGAATATGACTTTATATGGGAGCACAAATCGGGGAGACGTAGCGATGTGGCAGATGCATTGAGTAGAAAGGAAGTTTTTGCAGCCTTTTATGAGGTCACTTGAGTGAAATCGAAGTTGTTGGAGCAAATTAAATTAACAGCTCCACTGGACAACACTTAAGATCGAATTGTGAAGCAAGTAAAGGAGGGTGTTGTTCGACAATTTTGGCTTGATGATGAGGGGTTGCTCATGACAAAGCATAACCAATTGTACGTGCCAAGTTTTGGTGCCTTGTGAAAGCTATTAATGAAGGAGACATATGATTCACAGTGGGCTAGTAACCTCTGAGTTGAACATAAGTTAACGCTCCTTTCCCGATCTTACTATTAACCAAAGATGGAGAACAACATTCAGTTATATATCAAAACTTTCCTTATTTGTCAATTGGATAAACTTGAAAGGAAGAAAGAGGCAGGTTTGCTGCAACCTTTGCTAATTTTGAAAAGACCATAGATGTCAATTTTGATTGACTTTATTGTCAGGTTCCCAAAGGTGGATGATACGAATTCAATCATAGTGGTGGTTGATAGGTTATCCAAGTATGCGATCTTTATGCCAACTCCAGTTTCGTGTCCCTCAACTGTTGCTGCGGAGCTTTTCTATAAAAATGTGGTGAAGCATTTTGGGGTTTCAGTGGATATAGTAAGTAACTGAGATGCTCGATTTATTGGCCGATTTTGGACATCTCTCTTTAATATGATGGGGTGTGAATTGAAGTTCTCAACTATGAATCACCCACAAACAGATGCCTAAATGGAAAGAATCAATGGCTTATTGGAGGAATACTTGAGACATTATGTAAGTTAAAGTCAATGAAATTGGCTTAAGTTTACTTGATACTACACAGCTTTGTTATAACTTGTTTAAATCCGTGACAATGGAGAAAAGTCCTTTTGAAATTGTTTTGGGACAACAACCACTCACTCCTCTCAAGATAACTCAATAGATTTTAGGAGGAAAACGACCAATTGCTTATCGTTTTGCGAAGGAAAAGCAAGAATTGTTGGATGGGGCAAGGGATAGTCTTCACAAAGCTTCCAAATAGCTGAAGAAATATGCGGATCAAGGGAGAAGACTGCTTGATTTTGATATCGGGGATAAGGTACTTTTCAAAATTACTCCCCAAATTTGGAAGAAAAGTAGTAGCAAGCAGGTATATCGAGGGTTGATGTCAAAGGATGATGGGCCATTCGAGATCCTTGGGAAGGTAGGAAAGGTAGCTTATCATCTCAAGTTACCTGAGCGTTTAAAGATACGTCCTACTTTTCATGTGAGTTTCCTTAAACCATATCATGATGATTCAATAGATCCTAAAAGAAGTCAAGTAAAAAGAGCTCTATCGGTGGTAAGGAAACAATTGAGAAGATTTTGAGTCATCGAATATTGAGGCAACACAAGAAGATTCGAAGGAAGGAGTTCCTGATTCAGTGGGAGAATAAGCCACTCTCGGAAGCCACTTGGGAGAAAGATACAACCTTGTGGCAATTCAAAGACCAGGTAAACAACTATCTTCATTTTGTTTTGACGAGGGCGTCAGGTTCATCTAGTGGGAGTAGTTTGTTAGCCCCTTAACATTTCAGGACCCTTTTTGCTAGCATTGGTGTGCCTTGGTCAACATCTAGCACGGATTAGGCATGAGGAAGGCATATCAAAGGAACCAAGGTAACTTAACCAAGTAAAGATCAAGCATGGTTTGAGTTGCGATGATCGTGGGGTGTTGATTGGCTTGGTGGCTAGAGCTAGTTGGACTTGCCTAAGATGTCTTTAGTGGAACCAGTGTTTTAAAAACTAGACTAGACATCGAACTAGTTAAAGAAAAGGTTTAAAGGTTCAACTGATATTAAATCGCTATAAAACCAATATATAATAAATAAAAAGTAAAAATTATAAGAATAAGCAAAAATATAGTATAGAATAAAATACTTTATTGAAATAAAATGCACTAATAATACTTACTAATATATAATAAATTAATACTAAATCTAATAATTTAAAGTAAGATTGAATCTAACATAAAATTTAAAATAATAATAAAATAAAAGTTGGATTTCTATATTATCATTTGAATAACTAAAAAAAGTTAAAGTATGTTCAAAGAAAGTTAATAAAAATGATTCTATCTCTATTCTAACGTCTTTTTTAAAGTCCATTAATCACACTTCTTTATAGTTTGAATATTATTTTTAACATATTTTTAAAATATCTTAAGCAAAATTACTTATATATACTAAATAATAATTTAATTTATTAGACAAATTCATAACAAAATTAATAATTAGTTTTTAATAATAATAAGTTAAAAATTTTCAATTAAAGTATAATGAGATAAATAAATAATCTAAAATTTGACAAAAATAATTTATTACTAAGAGTAAATAAATTTTGATATTTTTAAAGATAAAATAGTAATTTAGTTTTTAGCAATAGTAATTTAAATAAAAATTTTTAATTAAAATATAAAGAAATAACTATATAGTATATAATATAAAATTTGAAAAATATAATGTATTTGTAGATTGTGTGGATCAAAGTTCGAAATATACTTATTAAAAATTAAAATCTCAATTTTTTTTCAATTCTTTCAATTTGCATGAATCATATATTGCTGGATTTCAAAACTCTTTAAGATGTGCAAAATTGAAGCAAACCCTATGAAATTGACAACTGACAAGCAAGGTTTTAAAAACCGGACCGGACTGTCCTGTCTGACTAAAAATAGGTTGAACAGGCTAGTTTTTATGCAGAGAGGTTATTAGGTGAATCCGAACCGGACCACTAACCGGATCAAACTTTTTCTAGTCGGACCGGACAATCTGGTCCGATTTTTAAAACCTTGCAAAATCTCTTTCTTTTCTTTCATCAAAACTTTCGCATTTATAGAATTGTTGCAAAGAATATGTTCACTTAATTACTAAGCCAAATTCATCAAAATTATTGGTTTATAATATTTATTTCTTTTTGGATGCTTTGTCTTCCTGAATAAGGGAGGAAGAAGAAAACTGTACTATAACCACACTGAAGACCAAATAACGCCATTACTTATTACAATATAAGTTCCTATAAGTATAATATAATTTTCTTACATTAATTTTGCTAGAAACGTTATATAAATCGTATTGGCACCTACGAAATGCTCAAGTCACATACTTCTTCTCAACATCCTCTATTTTATTTGAGTTGAAAATCATTATATCTCTTACTTCCGGTTATATGCAACACCACCACCAATACGCATTTTGAAGTTCATTGATGAAACTTACAAACATAAATATATTAAACTTCGAATTATTATCTGAATTATACTTTCATAAAATATTCGTTGCTCATAAATAAATATGAAAGAAATATACATACTTGGTTAGTTATACATGTATTAATGCCAAACTCTAGATCTTGGTCGATATTTCTTCTATAGGCAAGAGGTGCAAATTTAACTAATATTTCATAAAATTACAAGTTAATTTCGAATATTTTGAGGCATTTAAATGAATTCTAACGTTTGCAAACTGTTCAAATTTGACCACAAAAATTTAAATAGAGTAAAGCTTTGTCAAAGCGATTTATGAAGAAAATGCATTTGTCACAACGAATGAATGAACAACATCTACTGATGGTCAGTTTATATCTTATTTTGATTATATTTAAGTTAAAATTATACTGTATTACAAGTTTACAATTAAGAATAATTTCATACATTACTAATTTGTAATTTATTTTAATGCAATAGAAGAAGTTGATGCAAATACTTTAGATGAAAGCGTAGTTTTTAAATAGCATTGGAGAATTTGGAGCTTTTGACGATGATGAGACACATCCTCCTTCAAAAATACAATTTTGATTTTTATTGTTATTTTAATATTTATAATGGACATATTTATTTATTATTAATTAATTATATAATAATAGACATTGGTGTATTTTTGTTTCAATAAAATATTTTATTTTTACTTATTCTTATAAGTTTTACTTCTTATTTATTATATACTGGTTTTATAGCGGTTCACTACCGGTTGAACCTCTAAACCTTAAACCTTTCCTTCAACCGGTTCAATGTCCTGTCTGGTTTTTAAAACATTGTTTATAATCCTCCGTTAACCATTTCTTCTGAGCATTAACATCAATCTTAGGAGGCGGATTACTTGTTAAATGATCTTCCAAATCTACACACGTCACAAATCTACGAATGGTCCTTTTCCATTGTGCATAATTTTTTCTTCCAATCAATTTCCTATTAGTAATTTTGGATGAACCCAACGTAATTTCAGTAATAGTCTTCTTATCCCCACCTATATCACTACTCTTAGCCATTTTCCAATTGACAATATTAGTAGATAAAGGAGGAAAGAAATAGAATAAACAAACAAAAAAAAGATACCTTGGGCTGTTTAGAACAGGAAGCTTCTCTTCTATGTAAATACCACTATGTAAATAAGAAATATTCAGCAATACAACAAAAATATCCTAGCAGCCACACCAATGTAGCAGAAGGGGGCTACGGAAATCAAAAGCACTCAGAAAATTGGGGAGCTATGGCTGTCTACCACACCAACACAGACCAGCAATACTTAGAAACTAACTGGATATTCAGACAGGGGCAGAGGAGGCAACATCAGAGGAAGAGACTGGTTCGGAAGACGGCAGCTCACGCGCCCTTACGCGTCGACACGTGGAAACGTCATCTAGGACTGGACAGTGCGTGCTGGTCACGCGATCAAGATCTGACGACCGAATTTTAGGGGATGGCCGATCGACACCAGTAGTGTCTTGTGAAGGAGGGGTTGAGAAAAAATTTCTCCAAAAATTGTATCACCCATATAGGCGGTATACTGTCTTATGATAGGGTAGAAAACGAAAGACAAAACACTAAAGAAGAGACCCAGAAACACGACCAGGCTCTGATATCATGAGAAGAATGAGAAGAATAAGTTTTCTGTATTCATCGTAGAATAATACTATAGGAATTTATACAAGAATACATAGGTTTAAACTAGGAAAATAAACCCTATAATCATGCTAAAATTCCTATGACGATGTTATTTACATTAACTATATAATCCCTATAATTACGTAACTACTATATTCTGTAACATAATAAATACAAATTATCCCATTATTCACAACATGGTATCAGTATGGCCATTTAAAAATTTAGGGTTCTGCTCAAGTGCAAAATTTAGGTGTTTTTCTCCTAGTCGTAGTTGCAAGCACTAGGATCACCTGTTTAAGGTGATGTTCGACTCTCACCGCCGACATCCCTACACTCACCACCCACGATTAGCCTCTGATTAAAAACCAGTCACTAGAGATCCCTCGAGTGAGATACATGCCCTACCAAAAATTTGTTGTTTGTCCTATGCGCTAGTGCATGAAAGCATGTGTGACGAAGTTTTACCACAGCTTCACTTCTCTTGATGTTGCCTCTCCCTTCCGACTAACCTGGGTATTTGATCCACCACCATCGTCGACTGCCTTGGGGATTTGTGCACTGTTTCACTTATGTTATTGAGCTATAGTGACAACTAATTTTTGTTAAAATTGATAATGAGGTTATTTGAAACAGTTGGATACTTGGTGTGTGTTGGCTCAACACGTGGTCTTGATTGGTGTGGCGTATTGAACTCTTCAAATTGATTTGCCAAAAAACTTTTAAACATAGTTATATGGGTATATTTGCTTCATTTTCTATTGTTGATGAACACAAGGCAATTATGGTTACTAATGTTATTCCAGTGATGTTGAACATAAATTGACATATCCTAATTATCTAGATTGGAGCAAAACAATTAAGATTTATTTGCACAATATTTTTAAAGATGACCATCTGACAGATGATTTGCCTTCTAATAATTCAAGAGTTGAATGGCTACAAGATGACACTAAATTATTTTTACATATTTGAAATTCGATAGATATTATTGAAGTGGTGAATATTTGTACGTTAAGGAACTGATTGTGTATTTGTAATTTTTGTATTTGGGAAAAGAGAATATTTCTTGTATCTATGAGGTTTGTAAGAATTTTTATTGGGTTGAACAAATGATCACTCTCTTCAATCCTATTTTATGAATCTTAACAAGGTTTATGAAGAATTCAATGTCTTGCGACCTTTTAGTTCTGATATCAAGTTACAACAAACCCAGCAGGACAAAATGGAAGTCATGAGTCTTTGGCAGACCTAATTCTTTATTTTGATTCAGCCAAGTCACGGATTCTCTCCATTGTGGAAATGTTCCAGTTGAATTAAGAAAAGGGATGGGAAGAGCCTACAAAAGTTAGCGACTCTCACTCCTTTTATATACTAGATTTCATATATAGTAAGTGACAATTATAATCATAATCAAATCAAATCATAATTCCTAAAGATACATTTTGTAATCCCTAAAGATACTAAATCATATCACCTAAAGATACTAAATCATATCATAATAAGATCTTATTGTCTAACACCCCCTTGAGCTGGAGCATATATATCATAAGCTCCAAGCTTGTTACACAGTTGTGTTACATGACTTCCAACCAAGGACTTGGTAAATAGATCAACTAATTGGTTCTCAAACTTCATGTGAGTGGTTTTTATCACATTTGGTTGCACCTTCTCTCTGACAAAGTGACAGTCTACCTTAATATGCTTTGTCCTTTTATGAAAAACTAGATTAGAAGCAATGTTAGTGGCTGCTTGTGTTAATTGAAATCCTAGTTCTTGTGACATATGTTTTACCTGGACAAGTTCTCAAGTTGTATATGCCATGACTCTATATTCCAATTTTGCACTTGAGCAAGAAACCATTGTTTGGTCTTTGCCTTTCCATGAAATCAGATTACCACGAACAACGCGCAATATCTTATAGTAGATCGTCGATCAGTCTTAGAACCAGCCCAATCAACATCACTATAGTCCTGAAATAAACAATGCCTAAGGTTCTTATGTAAGAGTCGTTTGTCATGATTGCGCTTGAGGTATTTCAAGATTCGAATAGTTGCATTCCAATTGCTGATCTGAGGGGACTGTATAAATTAACTCACCACACTTGTACTGAATGAAATGTCAGGCCCAGTAACTGTAAGATAGTTTAATTTTCCAATTAGTTTCCTATAGTTTTTTGGATCTTTCAAGAGTTCTCCTTAGTCTGTATCAAGTTTGAGATTGGGATCCATTGGAAAATCTACTAGTTTACATCCCAACAAGCCAGCTTCTTTTAGGAGATCAAGAACATACTTACTTTGAGAGAGAAATATCATCTTTAGATCTTGCAAGTTCGATTCCTAAAAAATACTTCAATAGACCAAGATCTTTTGTTTGGAATTGTTGTTGTAGAAATTCCTTCAATCTATGAATTCCACTTTGATCATCACTAGTAATAATATCATCAACATATACAATCAATAGAATTTTACTAGATCTTGTGTGTTGATATAATATTGAATGGTTGACTCTACATTGCTTGAGACTAAATTTTTTCGCAACTGAACTAAACTGTCCAAACCATGCTCTAGGAGATTGTTTTAATCCATATAACGATTTCCTCAATTGGCACACTTTTTTAGACTCCCCCTGAGCAACAAACCTTGGAGATTGCTCCATATATATTTTTTCTTCTAGATCACCATGAAAGAATGCATTTTCAATGTCAAGTTAGTAGAGCAGCCAAAAATGAGTTGTGGTTAAGGAGATAAACATATGGATTGATGCCATTCTTGCCGCAGGAGAAAACATTTCAGAATAATCAATATGATAGACTTGTTTGTATCCTTTAGCAACAAAACGAGCCCTTATTCGTTTAATAGATCCAGTAAGTGACTTAATAGTATATACCCATCGACAACCAATAATTGAGGCATTAGGAGGAGGAGTAACAAGCTTTTAGATGTCATTTGACCATAAAGCATCTATTTTCTCTTGCATAGCTTGCTTCCACCTAGGGTTTTGTATAGCCTTTGTTATACTCTTAGGTATAGACACATAATCTAGGTCTGATAGAAAAGAAACAAAGGAGGGGACATATGGCTATAAGAAACAAAGTTAGCAATCGAATGATGGGTATAAGATCGTTTACCTTTCCTTAAAGCAATTGGCCAGTCTAGGTCATTGTTTTCTAGATTTGGCAACAAATTAGTTGCTGAAGGAGAGGGCTCATTCGGACCACTATCTACCATTCGACGAGGCCATCGGGAATAAACTTGCAAATCTGCTCTAGACAATTGACAAAGATAAGAAGGATTGGAATTGGTAGGTGAATTGTTTGAACTTTGGGGCAAATTATCCAAGGAGTTGTCAAAAGGTGAGGGTAAACAATGATGGAAGCTTTTGGCATCTTGACTCTTAGAGAAGTATGTAGTGTTCTCAAAGAATGTTACATTTGTGCATACAAAAAATCTTTTGAGTGAGGGACTGTAACAATGATAGCCTTTTTGTGATCTCGAGTAACTGAGGAAGATACAATTGATGGCTTGTGGAGATAATTTGTGAATTGCTGGCTAGAGTTGGTGGACAAAATAGACACATCCAAAGATACGAGGTTGAAGAGGAAGCAAAGTAATATTAGGAAACATAAAAATATGAGGGATTTGTCCTTTAAGGGTAGTGGATGGCATTCTTGTAATAAGATAGTAAGCAGTTAGGACATCATCACTCCAAAACTCCTTAGGAACCTTCATCTCAATTAGTAAGGTTCGAGCAACTTGTACGACATGTCTTTTGCTTTCAACAATACCATTTTGTAGTGGTATGTGAAAACAAGAATATTGGTGAATCATACCACATTTTTTTATGTAAGAACGGAAGGATTTAGAAAAATACTCTTTAGCATTATCACTTCTGAGGATACAAACAGGACAACCAAATTGAGTTTTGATTTTAGAGCAAAAGGATTGAAAAATAGAAAATAATTTGAAGCGATCTTTCATCAGATATAACCAAGTCATTTTAGACCAATCATCAACAAAAACAACAAAGTAATGAAAACCAAGTTTTGAGATAACACAAGATAGACTTTAAACATCATAATGAACTAACACAAAAGAGCTTTCGACTCTATTATTAACTCTGGATGGAAGAGCAGCACAATGATATTTTTCAAGTTGACAGGTCTTACAATCTAGATGAAGATATGAATTCAAATTAGGAATTTTTAAAATTCTTTGGAGGGATGGATGACCAAGGCGACTATGGATTTGTAGAGGTGAAGCAACAATTGAGCAAGTAGTTAAACAATTGTCAAAATAGTAGAGATCTCCAAGTTCACACCTTCCTCCAATCATCTTCTTTGTCTTCAATTCCTAGATAACAATAGAATGAAGGAAAAAAGAGACAGAACAATTCAATGTTTTGGTTAGTTTACTAATCGTCATTAAGTTGAACAAAACTTTTGGAATATATAATGTTGCTGGTAATGTCATTGAAGGAGAGGAAAATGTAGTGCCAACCTTAATTATACTCATAGTGGCACTATTAGCAACAGTAAGTTAGTGAGAGTCTGGTACAAAGGTAACAAAGCGTCACTAGAAGGTGGTGCATGGGCTACATGGGTCGATTGGATAGTGACTGTTGGCAGTGCATGGGGATGTGTGGGACACTCGCCGGCATTGTTTCTTCTTCTATCTTGGTCACTGGTGGCTGCTTGAGTGTATTTGGGGTTAGATTGTTGAGGTTAGTTTTATTTTTGTGAGAAATGCTTAGGTATGAGTTTTGGTTGTGAGAAGAAAAGGAATTAGAAGCAGGATTTAGAACTTGCTCTGATACCATGCTGAGTTAAGAAAAGGGATGGGAAGAACGTACAGAAATTAGTAGCTCTAACTCCTTTTATATACCAGATTTCATATATGTTAAGTACTATTGTAATCATAATCAAATCAAAAAATAATTCCTAAAGATACATTTTGTAATCCCTAAGATACTAAATCATATCACCCAAAGATATTGAGTCATATCATAATCAGGTCTTATTTTGTAGCAATCCTCTTTACATGAGGTATTCTCCAGAGTTACGCGTACCGACAATAATACTATTGTTGCTCCATCCGTTTAGTTGTCTCAGAATAGTGAATGTTCCTCTAGTTGAAGTCAGAATAAAGGAGACAATATAGGGGGTTGGGAAAAGAGGAATCAGGACACCAGAATTATTGTATGTAACTACTATCGTTAGGCAGGTCATATCAAACGCACATATCCAAAATTGCAAAACAAATAAAAAAATCTCACTTAGATTGTGTTGCAACTGTTTCTACCACACTTAAATACATCTTTAGAGAAAATAGTCTATAGTTTCTATGGATAAATTTACTAAATTACGCCAATACCAAGAAGCCATTAAGAGCTTATCCTTAGAAACATTTCTTTATAGCCATTTTCAAATAAAGGATTTGGGGAATTTAAAGTACTTTTTGGGAGTTGAGGTAGCAAGGAATAAGAGTGGCATCTTCTTATCTCAAAGAAAATATGTGCTTTATTTGTTGTCTGAAACTAGGAAAATAGGGCCTAAACCATATAGCACTCCTATGTCACCTAACGTGCAGCACAAAAGATAGAGAGTTGTTTGAAGATCTTGAAAAGTATGTGAGATTGGTTGGAAAACTAAATTATCTTACAATGACATTACTTACTCGGTTAGCATAGTGAGTCAATTTATGGCTTCGCCAACAATTTATTACTAGGTTGTTTTAGAGGTAATCTTTTGTTGCTTGAAGGGATCAACCGAACGAGGTATACCATATTAAAATCACGGTCACATTCGTATAGAATGCTTCTCAGATGCAAATTTGGCGGGGTCCAAAACTGATCGAAAATCTATCACAAGCTATTGTGTCTTTGTTGGGGGCAATTTGATTTCATGGAAAAGTAAAGAACAAAATGTTTTATTTCGCTCGAGTGCAGAATCATAATACAGAGCTATGACATATTCTGTGTGTGAAATAATGTGGATATATCAACTTTTGATTGAAATTAGGCTTAAAGTCTCAATGCTAGCAAAGTTATGGCACGATAACTAAGCTGCGCTTCATATAGTCTGTAACCTTGTGTTTCATGAACGAACTAAGCATATTGAAATTCATTATCACTTTGTTCGTGAAAAGGTGCAACAAAATCTAGTTTTTACATGATATGTGATGGTGGAGAACAACTAGGAAATCTCTTTACAAAGGCTCTAAATGTGACCCAGGTTGAATATTTGTATAACAAGTTTGGCATGATCTATACCTGTTCTCCACCTTGAGGGAAAGTGTTAATGTTACAAATTATGAATTAATATATAGACATAATAAGGATTGTAGCTTGATTGTAGGAAGCTTGATTATAGGGATTGAAATATTATTTTCCTACCATCTTTAGGTATTCATAATGTATATAAATAGAGGATTATTAGTAAATACAAATTATCCCATTATTCATAACAACTACAAAGTGCATATTTGAATAATGATTATTTAATTGCTCCATTTTGAAATTATTTAAGGGTTTGCTTTCATTTAGGAACCTAAATTGGTGCATATAATGCTTATCATGGCATTCTCTTGTGTATCTTGACTGTTTTTGTTTTGTAATTTTGGAGTCTAGGTGGGAATCCCAAGGATATTTTAAACCAAATTTGGATCTTGGAAATGATCCATTTGTGATATCAATGCCACCTCCTAATGTAACTGGTTCACTTCATATGGGGCATGCAATGTTTGTGACTCTGGAGGTTTGTATCTCTATTTGAATTTATGATTTTTTCTCAGGTTCTTACTTCATTTCATAATATATATTTATATTTGAGTATCTACAGTCTAATATAGTACTATGGTGAGGTAAATATATCAATCAATATGATCCCTACATTTTGTTCACTGATTAAGTTTCCTAACCAAAACAAAATAGTTCATAATTAGCAAGTACTTTTCATCAAGAGTAGTTATTATCATTAGTAAAACCTCGATTTTGATTATTTAAATGCTGTTAATACTTGTTAAAATTTGTTCCAATACAAAAAGAGACTTGTAATAAACTATTGCTTGTATTCTGAATTGAGGAAATGACCCAAGGGGACTCTCTGTTCCTTCCCTTTCTCTATTGAATGAACGATATTAGTGTGGTTACAATTAGATAAAGGATTGAACAAATAAGCTAATGTAGAGGTTATCAAGAAAACTTCCTTGTCATGTCACAATATTGACTGGTTTTATTGTATGTGCTATCTTCCCCCTAGTTTTCTTCAGTGGACTTGAATTGAGTTTTATGACTTGTAAAATGTTTTGACACTACTGTTATCGAAGCTATAACGAATGTTGTGTTTTTTGAAGAACATAGTTTTTCAGAAAATGAAACAAGGTCTTTTCTTTTCCGTTACCTTTATTTGGAGTAAAGTGATTGTGTTGGTTTGAAAAGTGATTGAATTGAGAATAGATTGTAGGTTAAGTGGATTACGTAAATGAGGGTAGATGTGAATTGTTAAGAACAACTGTGTTAAATTTGCTATGGGCCTACAGGCTCGCACGAGGAGAAAAGTTAAACCACACATAAGCCCAAATGATATAGGTGGAGTGGCCCACTAGATTTATATGTTCGTTTTCTTTCCCCCTTTTCTTCGATGTGGGACACTCATCTGTGAGTATTCTCAATAAACTGATACTGATATGTGATAAGATTCTTGTTAGTTGTAAGCATTATTTTATGGTCTTTGGTGACAAAGTTTGGTTTTGGGTGTACTCTATTACTAATCCCATAAGTTTGTATAATGGTGTATTTAAACTCTCTGAGTTCAATCAAATGCAATTTGATAATTTTAACTAATTAGTAAATGGTGATGAGTGGAAAGCTTTAAACACATACCTTCCTTCTGAAGTTGACAATTGCATTGATAATGATGCGTCTTATATAATGGAGACTCTAATATGATGTGGTATTTGAATTGGAAAAAAAAAAGAGAAGTCCATTTTCTAAGGAAGTATTATATAAGGGTGAGTAGTTCAGTTGGTACATCATGTAAGGTGTCCTGCAAATAAATGGTATCATAACTAGTGGATATTTCCACTCTATTGATTGTGGTTAAAATTTTTAACCTCCTATGATGACTTTTCAAGTGGGTTGATTTTATAGAGTACAAACTTTAGCGACTTCCAAGTGCATTAGTGCATTTGGCCGTGAGTTTATTTACAGCTTTGTGTTTTTCTTGTTTCCTCTTGTATATTTTGTATGTTTCTTTGCATCTGGACTGAGAGGTTTCTTTAAGCATTTCTATTTTGTTTTGTAGATTTTTGCTTTCATGTCATTTGTTGTTTCAAATAATTGATGGATATTGAACTGCATGATGGTAAGCTGTTAACTTATTCCATGTCGTCTGAGGGAAGCTGTTGAAATTTACATATTGGTTTAAACTTGTATAGCATGGTAACATTATTTTCTTGTCTGATCTTTCTCATCTTAATGCATGACCTGCTTTATATTGTTTCTCCATTTACCCTTCATTGTAGTGCTTATGACTTTTGATATCATAGGGAGATGCCATCGAATGAAATGTACTTCAGATAGCATGATACAATTAATGTCTCTTTGTTTTTCTGCGATGCGTGGCCTGCTCCAGGGATCATGTTCCTCTGTTTTCCTTATTCTGTAATCTGTATACATCCCTGCATCATGGTCAGATACAAGTAAATGAAAGAAAGTTAAATAACACATTAGTTTTGTCTGGTTGATTTTACCTGTATGCATTACCTGCTTCATTAATGATGTTTCCCTGTTCTCACAACTTTGTCATTCTTGTGCTTAGGATATAATGGTTAGATACAATCGAATGAAAGGAAGGCCAACACTTTGGCTTCCTGGGACTGATCATGCTGGTATAGCTACTCAGGTCAGCCTACAGCCTGACATGCTTAGATAAAAGATGGTGGTCAATTTCTTTTTTCTGTCAATGATCCCATATACTGATTCCTGTTTTTAACATATTAGTGATTTCCTTGAATATTCTTTATGTTATTTTTGGTCTTCTTGTAATCTTTGTTTGACTTCACCGTGTTGTTGGGCATGTCCTTGCTATGAACATGTTTTAAGGACACACATCGAATATACTTACTAAGGGGCAGTATCAACCTTAAAATTATTAAATCGTTAATGAAACATGGTTATTTACCTATTCAGGCAATTGATTGAATTTTATACGCCTTTAGTATTCACAGATGCAAAAAGTAGGCTATAAACCCTAATATATGTAGGTAGTTGCTAGAAAGGATCAAGTTTTGAATTGAAGTTATCATAAAGTTGAAAGCAACAGTTAAATGTTTACTATTAGGTAGGTGGAAAAGATTTATCCCAAAACCTGGGCTAAATAGTGTGTTAATAGATATCAAGTTCATCACTGATGCTAGATATTTCCAGTGAGTGTCCTATATTTAAAATTTCCCCCGTTTTTTTTTTTTTTCCCATCAATACCTATTGTTGAAGATCATATACTATGTTGTTTCAGTTGGTTGTAGAAAAAATGCTTGCTTCTGAAGGAATCAAAAGGACTGAACTGGGTAGAGATGAGTTCACTAGAAGAGTATGGGAGTGGAAAGAGAAGTATATTCTCATATCTCAATATTACCATTTACTTGTTCATGGGATGAAAATTTCCCTTTTCTTGGCATCTTTTCTACCCATATGTATACCTGTTTGTGTTCATGTGTGGTTGCGACAGAGCATGTATACACTTGATATTTTGATTGTGGCTGCCTGCCATGCATTCATGGACAGTCCTAGTTCTTCCTATTTCATAGTAATTGTGACTTGCTATATAAATTTAAATCCAAGAGTGTTACGAAATGGACCTCTGTTGAAATTACAAGTGAACTTTGAGCAACCAGTGTCTGGTCAAACTTAATTTTGAGCTCAAACCATGGAGTCTTATGAAGACCTCCTACAAGGGTTACACAGAATAAAAATCCAAATATAGTCACCATAAAAATTGTGCAAAAATTGTGAAAAACTATTTCTAAAACTTCTGCTAGAAGACTTGTTTTTGTGGAGTATCAACTTGATCTGAATGGAACAGACACTAATGCATAATTTGTGATTGTATAGGTAAACAGAAAGAGGGTAGCATACTGAGTCTTATCTGAGGGGGGTTCTGTAGCAGTTAGTGTGTCATGTAAAATTGAGCCTTATCTAATAGCTTAAGTTTTTGCATTTGATGCATAACATTACAACATAATATTTGATACTTTTAAAAAGTAATCACAATGATGAAAAATTCTTTGTTAATTTGTGTTCATTACTTGAAATTCAGCTGAAGTTTTTAACTAAAATGAGATGCATGATGTATGGTCATAAAAAGAAATCATTCACATGTTATAACAACTCATGACCTATTGAATGATTTATGCTTAAATTATATAGCAAACCTATATCAGCACTGTCAGAACACGCGTTTCTTGCTACTAATCTTAACTTTCACTTGAGTTGAAGGTTGAAGTACTTAAATTACAAAAGGCTGAAAGTTTTCAAATTTCAAGGATTACATGATCTCTATTGTTTTTGAGGGTTCTTCTATCATTGACATGCATGTTTCAGCTGTTAGGGAATCCCATCTTTTCTCCCTTCCTTTTTTTGTCTAATTCTAGATCTCTCACTGTGTTTTTATGTTTCAGATATGGAGGAACTATAGTGGATCAGATTAAGAGGCTTGGTGCCTCCTGTGACTGGAATAGAGAGCATTTTACCCTTGATGAAGAGCTTAGTCGTGAGAAAAATTTCTACCCAATAGATCATTGGCGAATCTGGAAATTTCATATGTAGTAGATAGATATATGCATGGACTGTTTTAGGGATCAACCCTTGTTAATTTTCCATTTGTCTTATGGTTAATGTTTTACCTTTTACATTCAAGTATACCTTTTATATTCCATATACTTGTCAACTCTTATAGTCTAATTTCCTATTTGAGCATGTCTTAGAAAAATCATGAAGTATCATTCATTACTCAAGTGGACAAGTGGGTATCTAGTTCTCACTTAGTTTTTGATATTACATCCTTACATTTTTACAGGGGCTGTGATTGAGGCCTTCGTCAAGCTTCATGAAAAGGGCTTAATCTATCAAGGTCAAATAGTGGGATCCTCTTTTGTATTTTCTTTGTAGCCCTCGATGGAGGTTCTGTGATATTTAAAAGACTTCTAATGCCTGGGCATATTTTCATGAAATGCAGAAGAACTTTTATTAGATGATTCTTTTGGTTAATATGGGATCTTAGTAAGCCAAATTTACCAAATCCAGAACGTGCAACACACCACCCTTTTAACCCTGCCAAACTAGAGAGCTGGTGTTTTATGACTTTTTTATTCAACCAGAATCATGCTATGACATGTCTGCTGGTACTGCAACCTTATCATTCATATCAGAATTTAGGGTTTCAAGGTACCCTCTTTATTGAAACTTAATAGGATATATATACATAAAGAGTACAACAT
>JANSVB020000408.1:5039478-5052531 GCA_025504935.2 Erythroxylum haughtii
GCGTATCGTCTGGTGATGACGTATTATTTGGCGATGAAGTGTCATTTGATGAGGACGTATCGTCTGGTGATGACGCTTCATTTAGTGAGGACGTATCGTCTGATGATGGCGCTTCATCTGGTGAGGACGGATTGTCTAGTGAGGACGGATCGTCTGGTGAGAATGCTTCATCTCGTGATGACGTATCGTCTGGTGACGTGATATCGTCTAGTGATGACGTGATATCGTCTGGTGCACTGTTCATCTGATCCTATCGTCTAGTCACATTTTTGACCTTATATAGGATAGAATTTGTTTGAGAGGTCTCATGAAAGTTGTAGATCTAGAAGTTGTCTTTCAAACTGCCTAATAAAGACCTCAATCAGAGGTTTGTAGAGAAAGTTATGCTAATTATCCCGAGAGAGGTACAATGTGATTAAGGACATAAACATACTTCATTATTTTAGCCATAACTTCATCACTTGACTTCCAAATGAAGTGATTCTTGAAGGAATAGATCCCAACACACATTGTGCTATCTCTCCATAAAAATTTGGTAGTATTCTGAATTGATTGGAAAAAAAATTTTGATTAAAGAAAAGTAAAGGAATCGGTTGGAATAGTATGAGCTGATGCTATTTTACTGAATATGCTTCGGTATTTTGAATATATCTGGATCTGTAGGTTCCAACTGAGATCATTTCTGATGTGGAGTAAACTAGAGACGTAGATTTACAAATTTTATTAAGAGGTCGAATTCTAATTCAGCCTTTAAGATGTTCAATATTTAGATGCAAGTTGAGCATAGAATATTTGCTTCAATATAAGAATGATTTGAAAAATAGGGTCCGACGCTTACGGTATCAGAGAATAAAGATGAACCGAAGATGACTAATGAGGGTTAATTGGAATAACCATACATGATAACAAGCACAAGCACATGTTTTATGACTCCGAATGTTGAGTTGGGTTCCGAAATCGGTGCCTAACAATTTGTGACTAATTTATTATCATTTAAGTGTTTTCTTTTAACAAAGAAGGAGCGAAGACAAATGTTTAGAAGTGATAAGTAGGTTATATCTCAATATGCTAAGTTTAATGCTAGAATGGAGATTTATAGAATTACATTTAAATAAGATCATAAAATTTTGTCCCAGTGTCAATTTATGTTAGGAGTTTATAAGCTTTTGATGAGCCTACTTTATCTGACTAATAGTGATAAGAAGGAAACAATATGTTATTTTTATGAAGCTATGGAGAGAGCAAATGAAGCAATCAAGGTCAATCTGAAAATAGGTTTTCTTTACACCCACCTGATCTTGCAGTCATCCTCTGTTATTTACTACTGGGGCATTTTTGAATGTCTATTTTAAACTAAGTTTTACAAAGAAAGCTATATTTAATAGGGGACTACTATTAACTATCATAGCAATTGTGGCACATAAGATGATACAAGATCTCTTTAGCTCACAAATAGAGACATACAATGATGCATAGGGTGATTTTGAGACGTCTATTATAGTTCTTCAAAGAGACAAACTTAATCCAAGTATATGTTTCTTCACTTTTGTTACTTGTTTGAAATTAATTATCACTTTATTTTGTTTAAAAGGTTAATTCTATTTTCTTACAGTTTGTTGGCGGAACCAATTTGGAAGTGGTGTTTCAGAATTGCAAGAGTTTGCAATTTAAATTATGAGCCAATGTATGCGTGTAACACAACAATAACAACAACAACAACAACACTCAGTAGAAATTTCGCTGAGATGTGGCATCTAGGGAGGTCCAATAGTATGCAGCCTTATCCTTAACTAGTGGAGAGATTGTTTCTAAATGACCCATATGAATGAATGAGAGGAAAATTATAAAAAATAATAAAATGATCTGTTCTTTATTTGATACAACTTAAAGCTTCAATAGAGGTATGTTATTATCATTATTAAGTTGAATATAATTTATTAATAATTTAAATTTTGTTTACTCTCTTAATAGAATGAGTATAGATATAATATGTCTTGTCCATATCGATCATTTAGCATATTGAGTTTCTGAGGAACTAAGCTTCATAAATAAGAGTGAATTGGATTATAATCTTAAATGAGAAAGTACTGACATATGGATTATAATCTTAAATGAAAAAGTATTGACATACCATTTGGTGGAATAAATTTGAATGATGGTGATGATGAGAATCCTCTCAAAAATAAGAATTTTATACCTTTCCAAATTGTTCAGGAGTACCAAAGATATTAGACAAGTGGATCCTCTATTCCTATATCTCTTTACATTGGTTATGGAAGACCTCAATAGAATGCTTGATCACCACAAAGATATGGACAGTAGGTTTAGGTTTCATTTTCGATGTGAGAAGCTAAGACCATTCATCTTTTGAAGATGACGTTTTGGTATTCTGTGGTGCTAATCCTTATTCCTGGTAAAGATTCTTAGCAAGTTCTCTACAATGTTAGGGTTAAAAATGAATATAAAGAAGAACTGCCTATATGTTTCCACATATGTACATTTTTTAGAGCAGCTAAAAGTCATCTCATATGTAACAATAAAAAGGTTCCTTTTAGATGTTTAGGTGTTCAATCACTATTAAGGAACTTTATACCTTGATTGCCTTCTCCTCCTGGAGAAGTTTCAAAGGAAGTATTAACAAATGGAACAAATACATTTCTATCAGCTACAGGTAGACTTTAGTTGATTTCTTCAATGCTGAGGAATTTAAGTACTCACTGGTCAGCTTATTTTTGTCTACCAGAAAAGCTAGTCAAGGATATAGAGAAGTCTATTTTATGGTTAGGTATTGTTTGTCTCTAGGACATGCAGAAGGTATTACTCATTACAAAGGCTGGGGGATACTTACTGACAAAAAAGGACTCTATTCAACATGGATTTACAAATTTTATATCAAAGAATCAAAATTTTGAAAGCTAAAACTTAATAGAGATCACTCATGGATCTTCTCCTAGATATTGAAGTTGAGATATTAATTTTATCCACATATCCAAGTAGTTGTGGGTAAAATGAAAAATGTCTAGTTTTAGTTTGATAATTGGGCAACTACTAACCGCCTTCATATGAGGCAAGACCTTCACTCTCTCAATTATAAATTCCCTAAAGATACTAGAGTTGATGCTATCATTAGGAATAATGAATGGTATTCTGGGTTCAGGAGTGTCTCTACACTTATAAACTCTCTTCCTCACTATAATCCTAATCAACTATAAGAGCATTCATTGGTTGGATGGAGTAAAGATATAAAGGTTTCTCCAATAAGTCCTGCTAAGAAATCTATAGGGCTAGTATAACCTGATCTAGAAAAATTCCCACATGCATAAAGCCTCTTTTATAGGTTAACTTGTGATAAAAAATATGTTATGGAGTAAAGAAAGTATTTTGGGATAGCTAACCCCTATGTCTGTTATGTCATAGAATTCCTGAAAGTAGGGATCACTTATACTTCCTTTGCAAGTACACTAAAGGAGTTTGGTCTAAAATCATATAGCTATTTCAACTACATAATGCTCATACAGGTTGAATCTATTACTAAATTGGATTGTGAATAAAGTCAAAACCCTAAAGTAGGATGGTGTTTTACTCAAAACCGCCTTTATATATACAGTTCATAGAATCTAGCAGAATGCAATCAAAGAATACACACTAATTCAAGATACACTACTTTGGAAATCAATACATTAGTAGATAGGATAATCCTCTGGATTAGAGGGATCATCTTATCAAATGGCCCAATTTCAGAATTGAGCCCTAACTATCGCAGCAATTGGAGAATATAAGCAGACATTACTAAAATTGAACTAAATACCTATCTCAATGGGGAAGTACAACTCGAATCCTACTTAAAAAACCCCTATCAACAAAATCTTATCGTAGAAATACTAATTAGCTAGGGAAAATGGAAATTGATATCTCTTAAGTGTGCGTTTACTTGTTTGATGTCTGAGTAGGCGATTCTTCATGGTACCTCAAAGCATCTGCATGTTGATGTTATTGATTCAACCTAGAGAAGTCGACCTTAACTAGGGAATGATCAAGTATTTGTAATAGCGGAGATGGACAATAGTAACACCTAGAAACTCCTAGACTTGCCTCAGTGGTGAGTGGCAGAGTCGCATATCAAGAAGTTGTCGCATGTCTTCTCATATGAAGAGGTTTGCATATTGCTATCTATGTTTAGCCATCAAGAGCCAAGTGTTAGTGGAGTAGGACAGATGGCATTCATAAGGCTTAATATTATATCTGCTATTATTTAGCTTGTTAAATTATGAGTTAGTTATAGCTCTCATCTATCTAGACCGTGTGATTTTTAAGTGTACTCAATTTTAAAATCTCTTAATAAAATTATTTATTTTAAAATTTTGGGTTAAATGCTATGAATATATCATTAAATAAAGTTTCAGATTTTTTTATTTTCTCTATTCTTTTAATTTCACTTATATTTGATGCATATATTAAATTTTATATATGTAATATAAATATAAAGCTTTTAATTGTAAATATTTTTGTTTTATATTTCACTTCTACTTTGTTGTGTTCCCGAGCACAAACTCTTATTGTAATGTTTATGGAATCATGGACTTATGTTATTCTTAATATATGATGTTTTAATATAATTATTTTTTACTATATGATATACATTGTAACATTTTAAGTATTTTGTATCATTTTAGTTTCATATTTATATGATAATTAAATAATTTTTTTATATTAATTGAGGTTCTTGTTTATATATAAAATATATGAATAAGTAATATTACTAGAAATAAAAAGATAGTTGTTATTTCAATTTTTATTATTATAATTTTTAGAGACAAGTAAAATTAAAAATTATATAGCATAACATATTGGGAATTATTTGCAATTTTAAAAACTTTAGGATTATTTTATAACTTTGAAAGATTACCTGAAATGATATATGATATTTGATCGATATCATGTCATTCTATATCAGAAATATCAATACCGATACTAGCAGGGTGTTCATAATATTATTGTCATATCATCAATTATATTATTTTTAATAAATTTATAGGCCTCATAGAGTCACACATATATCATGTGGTCTTGTGAGATTCATCCAACTTAAAAGAAAAATACCAAATTTAAACTATTCTTAACAAATGTTATTAATGTTTATTAATCCTAAATAAAAATAATTAGATTAATATAATTTAATTTACTAATTAAACTTAAAATAATCTCCAATTTGTTTTAGTGTCTCCCTGTTCTTCTCGTATCATCTCCCTAAACTTGGCGTCTCCCTCTTCAACTACCATTGTTGAAACTAAGAGTGAAGTCAATAAATATTTTTCTTTCCACTGGTGGAAATGATCTATCTAGTAAGACCAAGATAGATTCATCAGGCAACGACAACAAACATGAAAACCAGATGCTTGTTGATGCCGACCAGACTTGAGTGGCTACTTTGGAAGGCTTGAATGGCGTCATCTCAGTTCTATTCTTGATGGTCATTTTGGACTGGGATTGATGAGCTTCCATTGAATCAGGAAGGTATGGAACCATTGATGAATGTGAGCTTGTGGTCTGAATTTCCAATACGAAGACGTGAAGGTAGAAAGGCTGATACCAATGGTATCATCGTATGCGTTGTGGCGTGACAATCCTTGGAGAATGCTTATGTGACAAATGATGCTCTTTGGGATTTTCCTTCTATTCTCCAAATGTTTTCCCGTAGTGGTTAAGCCTCTGCATTTATATTAAACTTCTTGTGTAAAAGGTAGACATAAATGCAGTTGTATTGAAATTGGACAAACCAGTACAACAGCGCCTGAATAAGAGGTCCTTTTTTTTAGTGCACTAATTACACACAATTTTGTACTTCCAACTGTCACGAATAAGATCACAAGTTGTACCCGTCTTTCAAAAACACACTGTGTGTGTTTAATCACAAACGAATGCAACAAATGGAAATTAAATAGGTTTCAGAGAGAACAATCGCTACATTTACCACCGAAATCTCGTCATGATAATTATACACTTGTGTACACCTTTATGTCAGGTCCAAGTACTGAGAGAAGGATCATTACACTGACATAAGTTGAGACGCTTAAAAGCTATCAGCTAAATCCACAATTACAGCTGCACTAGCTCAGCCTCCAAAATAACTAAAATTCTATGTCCTTTGTATAAGCATCTATAATCACCCTGCATGATTGTTAAAGTTAAAGGAAGTTCACAGGAGGAAGACCTAATCTACCCGCCTGAACTAGGATCAGAATAACTACTCACTCTCACTCTCTGAACCCAGAAAGCTAAACTCCTTGTATCCGCCAAGCTTTATTATAACTGTTCCTTTGTTCTCTTCCTTCCATTCAATATCTTCCTCTTCCAAAAGTTTAATAACCTGAACCAAGTAAATGGCATCACATTTTTATCATGAACTGAGATGCAAACTTTATGAAATTTTAAGAATTCGTACCGATTGTTTAAGTTTTGATTTCCCCAAACCATGACCTCCACACCCCGTGATCACTCTCAGAGTTTGAATAGCTGAAGCAGACAACACAAGGTAGTTATGCAATAAAAAATGAATGTCAAGAGCAAAGGTCATGCACACGCATGTGAGAGCTCAACAAATGCTTACAGTTTGTGTATGTTCCAAACAGAAGGTGAACTTTTAGAAGTTGCATTGCTGGTTTGACATGCTGACCATGCAAATCAATTGTTACGACATTCTCTATGCCCTTATTTCTGCAGAATACTTGCAATGTTTTAGCCTATTCACTCACATCAAAAGGGGAGTTGAACAAACAAGATCAAATTAAGTCTGTAGCTTGCTATGTACTGACCGAGCTTTAAATATATCTTGACTTGCTTTTTTATCTGCCTCTCGAGCCAACTTATTCTGCTCCTTCCCCTATAACAACGAGACATTGAATAATTAATTGGAAATTTCCCAATCATTTTCATATTGACTCTGGAGATAGAGCCAAGGTACTTCATTTCACAAGTTTGTGTAAAAATTGTCAGATATCGTTACAAGAATCCCCTCCAAAAATGCAAGATAAATAAATGGAATATCATTGTTAACCAATACCCACCACAAATATCATGATGTAACTTTTATTGCTTGTGTAATATATCAAAACCATGCAGAAGGTAAAATCAGAGAAGTTGACAACTACTGCTCATCAACATTTTACAGATCACAAGTAAAACAACAAATGAGTGGCAACAAATATAGCAGCAGGTAAATTGGAACCTAGACAGAGGAAGAAAACACTAACAGATGCCAATGAAATAGGCTAAGACTAATGAATGCTGTATCCAATCACATAGCCAATACAGCTTCTAAATTATTGACAACTTAGATTAGTTTCAGGCTTTCACATCTACTGCAACTCAAAGCACAAGTAGAGAACATAACAGAAAAGAGTCCAAGAAGAACATGAGTGCTTCAAACATTCACAAATTCTCCAAAACTTAACAGTCCAACATCAATTATCTAGCAGCTATACTGTATCAAATATCAACAAAAAGATGGATTGCATGCCACATATTGGATAGAAAAAAAATCAAAATAACAAGAAAATGACATGCAAGATGCATTTTTAAGAAAGAAATATACAAGATCATCTTGATTAGGAAGTAATTGCAGTGGTTATCTTATTTAGGCAGTAATCATCTTATTTATAAAGCGTATTACTTTCGTAAGTCCAATTTTTTTCTTGGAAATAAGTTAGCAGATTCCTACTCTATTTACTTCCTAAAAGCTCTATGTTCTGCACCTATTTAAAGGGCATTACGATGAATAAGAAAGCAGCCAGAATTTCCTGTAAAAATAGTTGACAGAAAGTTTGTTAAGGACGGATTTTCTAAATAGTGACGTTAGGACCTACAAATGGGAAGAACTCTAGAAAAGAGGATTTTCTTGTGAGTCGTCACATGACTACATCCTACACAAAAACAAATATCAGAATCCTGAAGTGGAATCATGGAACTTCTTTTTTGATTAGAATCACCCGGTCAGAAAGGTAAGCAGCATTTGATTAGACTCACCTGGTCAGAAAGGTAAGAAGCATACTGTCGCTGTCCTCCTGAGTATGCTTCAGTCGCCTGTATAGAAACTTGAGTCAATAAAATAAAGGAAAAAAACTGAGTTCCAAGTGCAGAAAAGCCAAATGCAGTAGCTAAAATTCCTTGTTACAGAGGAAGTAACGAAGGCTACTTACTCTTTGATAGTAGGATCGCATTGCATCCCAGTGCCCACTTGCACATCTTCTGAAAAGATCATAGTCATTGCCATTGCCTACAATTTTTTTAGAACTAGGTAATGAGATCCAGAAAAAGGGTGGATATCAAATGTTCATATGTCACATAAGGAAGCAATTCACAGTTCTTTACCGCTTCTCATGTGCCACATAATATTAAGTTTTGAGATGGCACAAAACTGACAACAAAAGGACATATTTTGCACAGTATGTAGCAGCAGATAAAGTGTCATAAGTACAATTTAATGTTATATACCGCATTTATCTCTCTTAAGTCCTCCATCACTAGATGGACGGACATCAACACCAGGTCCCACTGACTGAATTTTCTTCACTACATTCCTCCAATTCATAGTGCTTGTTTTTCGTTCAGAATTCTTGGGGATGTTAAACAAAGATTCCAACAACTTTTGAGGAAGATCTGACTCATTACTTTGCTGACTAGTTGAAAATGAATCTTTTGAACAACTAAGATCCTCCCAATAGTTCCTAAAATTAAAACAAGAATTTTACGGTTAGTTACAGCTTCAGGTGAATTCAGGATCAACCACTGACTTGTCATTTGTTTAAGAAATCTAAAAAAGAATAACTCCATTCCTAATCAGTATATGATCATCCATATAGTTCTACTAAAAACGTATCACAACCTTAGGGAGAGTAAAGGTTGGAGCAGTAGAAATTAAATTGCTTCAACCTTTACTCTCCTAGGGATGTAATCCATGTTCTATGTTGGATTGCTGAATACTGAAACTATCATAAACAATGATTTCCTGAACAACTTTTAACAGTTGCGTTGTGGTCCTTACCTGCAACCATTTATACTTTCGTAAGCTTCACTATTCGATGATTGTGAATTGCATTCGGATGACCAATTTGGAAACTGTTGCAAAACTATATAATGTTAACAAATGGTAAAACAAAGTCCTATGTTTCAAGACAAGGTCCAATAACTGACATCAGCTACAGGACAAAGAATGATGGATCACCCAAAAAAAAAAAGAATATAAAACAAAGTAAGCAGTTCAATTTATATATCATTTTAGTAACACTGATCAGCTCATCTGTTGTAACAAAAACTATATGAATAGCAGTCATATTGGAACAGGTAAAAATGAGGCATTTTTTCACAGGCTACAGCAATGGTAAGTATAATACCATGTCATGTCATCAGCAATAGTACCAAAAGATCACCCTCAACCTTAAGAATTTCACTATACTTCAATATTTTCTTCTAGAATATAGCCTTATGGTGTTACTTCCCAAATCCAATACTTGGTGTAAAATGTGATAAATCGATGAACCAACACAAGAGCATGGAGAAACAAACTAATGAAAGAACGTCAACATCCACGGTTGCCATATCTCAGAAAGGAAGAACTGTATTGAAGAGACGTTATATCAAGACTCACATTTATGGACGGAACCTGAATGAGAGAACCAGGATACAGTCATACCCTTTAAGACTGTTTAATTGACTGTTCTAGAAAATTGCTAGAAATGACTATTGAGCTAAGCAACAGCCCTTAAATGAGAAGCAGGCAATAAGAACTACAAATGGAATGGAATTACCTAGAAATCAAACAGATCTATGATTCATAACTTACATTTTCATCATGCTCGGGAAGGAATCTGGCATCTGCTGTATAGTTTAAAGTACCATTAGTATATTTAATCCCAGGCTGCTTGCGGGAGGAAGCAGACAAATCGAGCAATACATCCAATGCCTGAAAAAGAAAGAAAACCCAAGTAGAGTGGATACCAGGCTCTGCCAAAGCATTAAAGCAAATAAGAACTGGTTATCATCATTGCAAGAGCTACACCCTTCCACAAATGATTTCAAATTGAATGAGAAATCTAATGTATTCAACAGTTAGCTTCTCTAGGTCGCAAAAGCAATAAACGTCACAAAAAGGTCAACTTATTTCAGAACATGAATAGAATAAAATAGTGAAGCAAACACCGTCACAGAAACTTAATCCCATGTGAGTGAGCATAAAAGTCAAAAGAAGGAAAGAAAATAGTTTGAAAATGCTCATTCCTTTAGTACCTTATCAACATTGTAACCACATTGACCTGCAAACACAAAACATAAACTTCAAAATAGATATCAAACGAACCATTAGTATGAATAACACGAAGTACCTTTAAATGCACACAATTTAACCACAAAATCAGTACCAGGCATCATCGAGTTTTGCTAAAGAACACTAGTTAATTCAAGGAGGAGAAAGGAAAGGACAAAAAGAAAAGATCTTCATATTTGCTCATGTAATCGAAGAATGTTAAACAATCGAACGAAAGAGGTGTGAAGAGCTAAGTAGCAGATACTCACAAAGCACGTCCCTAACAACAGCAAAGCTAAGTTCACAATCATCACCCAGCATAGAACACAAGAACTGCTCTGCCTCTTCCTCTTCCTTCCCTAATCCACCGCCTCCAAATTGATTCCTTGTGAACGCGTCTCTTCTAGCGCTCGCCCTCACGTACCCTTTCCCTAAAACCGTCGAAACCGTCCCCGTAACAGCCATTACTCTTTTCTGCTTATTACCACCCTTAAATCCCTTCCTATTTATCAATCTACCCTCCACAAACCCCTCTGAGGAGACCGTACTACTCGAACTGGATCCTAAACCCGACTCCGAACTCGAAAACCCACTCCTAACCAAACTCGTGGACGATGAATCCTCCGAGCTTTCCGTGAACTTGGTGAGGATCTCCGTCGCCTTTTGAGCATCGCCTTGCGCTTCCTTAATCCCAGACGAGGCCTCCTCGAGAGAGATCGAATCAAAAGCATCCATTAAACGGGTAAGAACAACTTGAGATTCTTGGTTTCCTTGTTTGCCACCGTTCCCGTCACGAGCGCCGGCGGCGCGTGATGTGCGCTTCTTCTTTCTCCTCTTGCTGGCCTGCTGCTTCATCGAGATTCTGATTTAAGCCTCCGACTCCGAATTTATGTGAATTTTTTGGTTCTTCGCGAGATCGTGGTTGACTAAGAGAACCAGGGTGTGAACAGGACGGGAGTGGAAGCTAAATTACAGAGGCTTGGCTTGGCAAGTTGATAGAATTGATTAAGATGCAGAATGTGAAGCATACGCGTTTAGTATGGTTCGCATAAAAAAAGAAAAAAAGATGACGTGTTTTGTTACATCACGCTCCTCTGCAGAATTTGTGCTTCACTCTCCGGGAGACTGGACTGATATAATCCTGATGTCCCAAATTCCACCGCCGTTGCGTTGGGGATTCGGAGGAAGAGGGAATCGTGTAATAAAGACGTCTCAAAAATAGAGAATCTAACCACTTGGACAAATCCCCAAATTATTATTGAACCTTTAAATATCTGATGCCCATTGTTGAAACTTGAAACCACACCGATCAATATCATTCTCACAAACCTATTCAAATCCTTGTAAAAATTTCTGGTCCAGCTTTCGCACGCAATACTTAGTTTGAGGTTGTTTTTATTGTTATTTTTAATTTTCCATTTAGGGCAAAAAAATTTCGTTTTATATTTATAGTTTTTAATTTTCATAATTTATGAAAATTAGTTTTATTTTCTAATTTTGTTTTTTACAGTCTAATTTACTATCAAATAAATATATACTATTTATTTATTCCTTTAATAAGAATTATGAATAAAATCAAATATTAATTTATAATAAAAAGTTAATTTTTAAATTATTTATTTCAATAAAATAAAAATGTTTTATTGATAATTTTTACAAATATTATATAAGAGGCCAAAATAAATTTATTAAATTAAAAATAATTATCTTTAAGTTTTATCTAATATGTAATTACTATTATTAGTGATAAAAATATAACTACATTGATATTAACAACTAAACAAATTTTTATTTTTATTTGAAAGAAAAAATAAAATATAAAAACTGAAAACTACAACAAAAGTATAAGTATAATCAATTGAACCCTTAAGTATCAACTAACCAAATTTAACTCTCGGAGCATAAATCATGAGATAACCCAAAATACAATAACAACCTTTGTAATCATATAAGTTAAATTTATTTGAAAATATTATAAAATGATGTTGAGATTAAAAAAAATCCAACCTATAAATAAAAAGAGCCCAAATTATCAAAACCCAGCAAATATGTGGCCAAAATATTCGTAGATGGCGAAATCAAAATGCGGAGGATGAACATGTTGGGAGTGAATAATGGAAAAGATGAAAAGACATGACTAAATGAGCTCTAAAGTTACAAGAGAGATGCTTGAGGCTATGGTTAAGAAAACAGTGACAAAAAGTTATCTAGACTGTGTGAAGTGAAGAAAAAAAAAACTACCTAAAATTAAGAAGATTGTGTAAATTCACCAAAATATGAGAGCTGACTACGCACAAACTCCTGAAAAGATAACCTCAAATACAATCAAAATACCTTGTATTATTTTTCAGTTTTCTTTACACTGTGTATTCATTTTTATTATCCTAAATTTCCTTCAAAGCTTGTACTATCCCTTTGTTTAAATTAAATTATTTCTTAATTTTACACATTTTAGCATATTGGTAGCTTAGAATTGCGTTTTTTTAGTTTTTCGAAGCCCACTTATATTTTCGATTAGAAATTAGGTATAAATCATGAGAGAATTCCTCCCTAGAACGCTTGAGTTCCAGATTCACACCAATAATTTGGCACACTTGAATTCCATATTGAAACTAATAGTTTGGCACGCTTGATAGGACTCGATGCGACATAAAAGGAATAGAAAAGAAATTATTAGTTTAACATCCCATTACTTGTGGGAGGGTTAGAATGGTAAATGTGAGTGACTAATGAGAGTTAGAGATGCATTTCCATGT
>JANSVB020000408.1:5062770-5072911 GCA_025504935.2 Erythroxylum haughtii
AGCCAAAGAAAAACACCAGGTTTGAGATTCTTCGAAGGGCACAGGGACAGTGTGCTTTATATTTTTGAAGTATTTTTGTGTTGTTAAAAAAAACAAAAAAAAACACAAAAGAAGAAAAATATTTTCTTTAGTTCTTTAGTTTTTTTGTTGCTATTGTCGTTTCATCTTTTTATTAGTTTGCACTGTGACTTCTATTTGGCTCCACCGAAGACTCCTCAACTCTCTCATCGGTATGGATCTTTCTCAGGTATCTCTGTCTCTTTCAGGCATATCTCTCAGTGTTTTAAATGGTGGTAAATTGTGATATTGGCGGGTTTGTGATTCTTCCACTGCATCTATTGGTGATTATTATGATTGCGATTTTGTTTCAAGAGGTAGATATCAGATTGTTTATGATGAATGTTCCATTCAGGGGGAGATTTCAAGATATATATGTGACTATTCGTCTTGTTTTTTTTTGGCATCTTTGCGTCCCAAGGGGGAGAAATTTGGATGATTGGAGAACTTGATGTTGATTAAGGGGGAGTACTTGTCCTATGGATTGTGAATTTGATTTATATGTCCAATTATGTTGTTTAGGGGGAGTTTGATATTTGTGACAAACAATGCCAAAGAAGGGGGAGATTGTTAGGATTTATTTTTAATATATCCTATTTTTATTTTTGGCATTTTAATTGGACATAAGAATTTTTCCAATACTTGAAGATGTGTCTTTATTGGTGTTTGGGACTTGAATTGGAAATATATTATCAATTAACATAACCTTCGGTGGATGATAGCCTATCCTATACTATCCTTATTTGAATAGGAATCCTTTAAGGGAAAATCTAGGAAGGTTGCGTGGAGAAGTGGTATTGTTCTCAGCTGATGTGGCAAGTTTGTGTAGGGTTTCTTTGGTCTGCTATATGCTCTTGTTTTTTGTGTGAACGATAGAGCGTCAAAGGTAATTGGTTGCTGCGCTGTTGAGTTTTCATTATTCTGATGGAGTTATTTTTTGTGGGGCGTTTTGCAGCAGTATAGTCACATTATCTTGATCTCCAACTAGCAGTCCAAGGGTGATGCGTAGTTGATGTTTTTGCTAGGTGAATTAATTTAATTGATGTTTGCAGCACAAAGAAGGCTTCGCCATAGATCTGTACATATATTGTTGGTGCTCTCACTTGGTTATTTTGGTGAAGAATTTCAGATATGGAATTGTTGCGTTCTTGATTTTATTTGTTTTTGTTTTTGAGTAGAAATAGTTTGAAAAATCCTCTGACGAGGTTAACACGAGTCGGTCGTGTTATTGGGCGTGAAAATCTTTCACGGGTAGTTAGGTTGTGGGTTGGTTACATAGATTGGGTCTTACGGGGTAGATCGATCTTGTGTAATTTTTGTGAACTACAGTGAAAGTGATTAATGTGGGTGAGGGCCCCGCAGGCGTAGGCAAAGTGTGCCGAACTGCGTTACCAAACGTCGGAGTCTTCGTTATTTTGTAGTTGTGATTTGTTATTCACTTGCACGTAGAAGAATTTGTGGATAGCCTGATAATTGATTAATGATTTAATTTTCTCACTTTCTGTATATTCACACTCTAAAAAGCACTGCACATCGTCACGACTATTTATACATAACCATCCTCTATACAAGTACTACTAACTAATCTTGATAACTAACTAACTGAAAAATAACTGCTAATTAACTGCTAATTAAAACTCATCATCCCCCCCTCAAGTTGGAACTTGTAAGAAATCGAACAAGCCCAACTTGGCAACAAAAGTAGTAAAAACAAGAGAGGAAAGGGATTTTGTAAACATATCAGCTAATTGAGTAGAAGACGAAGTGTGAGCCAAAGAGAGAAAACCACGGCGCAGTTGATCCCGAACAACATGAAAATCAATGTCAAGGTGCTTGGTCCTTTCGTGAAACACGGGATTAGCAACAATGTGGATGGCAGCTTGATTGTCACACTTCAGGGAAATAGGAAGAGGAACAGGAATCTGAAAATCGCGTAAAACATATGAAATCCATAAGAGCTCACACACAACAGAACTCATACTGCGATACTCAGCCTCAGCAGACGACTTAGACACTGTGGATTGCTTCTTCAACTTCCAAGAAACCAAAGAAGAGCCCAGAAAAATACAAAAACCGGATACAGAACGACGAGAATCAGGACATGCCGCCCAATCAGCATCGCAATATGCAGTAATCTAAAAAGAGGAATCCACGAGATAAAACAATCCCAAAGAAGGACAACCTTTTAAATACCTCAAAACATGCTGTGCTGCCTTCCAATGGACCACCGTAGGTGCATGAACAAACTGGCTGAGCTGATGAACAACGAACGTATTATCAGGGCTAGTATAACCCAAGTACAACAACTTACCAACCATCTGGCGATAAGGCTGAGGATCCGCTAGAGGCAAACCATCAGTAGCAGTTAAAACCAAGCCTTTCGGAAGTGGAGTAGCAGTAGGCTTACTACCCATCAAACCTGCAGCATCAAGCAAATCCAATACATACTTCCTCTAATTAATATACATGCCGCGGGAAGACCTGGCAATTTCAACACCTAAAAAAATTTCGCATGCTGAAGATCCTTAATTGTAAAAGCATTATCCAAAAACAATTTTACCCTCTGAATTTCTTCAACAGAATCACCAATGAGCAACATATCATCTACATAAACTAATAAAATCAAAAAACAAGAAGAAGTCTTCAAAGTAAATAGGCAGTGATCATTCGGGGATTGCTGAAAACCATAAGATTGGAGTCGAGAAGTAAGCTCAGCATTCCACTGCCGAGAAGCCTGTTTCAGACCATACAACGACCGCTTCAGCTTACAAACAACATTGGGACCAACTTGCGTATAACCCTCAGGCGGAAGCATATAAACGTCTTCATCCAAATACCCATGGAGTAAGGCGTTATTTATATCAAGCTGGTGCAAGGGCCACTGTTTAGCAGCAACAAGAGTAAACAAAATCCTCACTGTCACGACCTTAACCATCGGAGAGAAACTATCATGATAGTCGATGCCTTCAATCTGATTGTAGCACTTAGCTACCAATCGAGCTTTAAATCCATCAATTTCCCCATTAGGTTTCAACTGTACCTTGTAGACCCATTTCGAACCGATTGCCCTCTTTCCCTCAGGTAACGGGACAAGCTCCCAGGTGCCGTTAGCTTCAAGTGCAGCGAGCTCAGACTTTATAGCCGCAACCCAATTAGGATCTTTGCTAGCATGGAAATAGGAGGTAGGCTCACGAACAATAGAAACATTAGCAAGAAAATCAACATAAGAAGGACTAAAAACAGGGTTTACAGTAAACAAAAAAGTGGTAGGAGTATAAGGAGAAGAAGAAGGCACACTGGTAGATGGCAAGTACGAAGGTCGGTGTTGGATGTGAGAAACAAAATCATTTAGCCAAGAAGGCGGATACCGAGCTCGACTACTGCACCGACAAGGAAGCACGGGAGCACAAATAGAAGACGTGTCTAGACAAACAGGCTCATTATCACCAGATTGGGCCGAAACCCTAGCAGCAGGCAGCCCCAAAGAGGATCCAGCAGAGGCGAGTGGAGAAGAACCACCATCCACTGGAGGAGCAACAGACTCGTTAGGAAAAGATGGAGAAAAACAATCATCCGTCACAGGGGAAGGTAAAACACCAGAATGGGAAGGAGAAGTATCAGCAACAAATTGTTTAAAAGGATAAACACCATCATGAAAAAAAAAACATCACTAGAGACAAAACACTACTTCGTGTGTAAATCATATAGCCGATAACCTTTTTGACTCGGAGAATGTCCAAGATAAACACATCGGAAAGCTCTAGATTCGAATTTATCTTTGTGCGGTCTAGTATTCGTAGCAAAACATAGACAACCAAAACAACGGAAAGTAGCATAATCCGGCGACTTGCCGGAAAGCACCTCATAAGGGGATACCCAACCAAGAACCTTACTTGGCAATCGATTAATAATGTAAACAACATGAAGAGCACTCTGTCCCCAAAATTGTTTCGGAAGCCCAGACTGAAACAACAAAGCACGCGCCACCTGAAGAATGTGATGATGCTTCCGCTCAACAATACCATTCTGTTGAGGGGTATAGACGCAAGTCTTGTGATGAACAATACCTTTTTGTTGGAACATAGCTTGAGAACTATGACCTAAAAACTCAGCTCCATTATCCGTGCGTATGACCTTCGCAACCCCTGTATACTGTCGTTCAACGAATGAAAGAAATTTCTCCAGAAGAGTGCTAGTTTGTGCCTTATGTTTCATTAAAAAAACCCAAGTGCATCTGATGCTATCATCAACAATCGTTAGAAAATAATGCGCCCCACAAAGAGACAGTTCTTTATAAGGACCCCAAATATCAACATGCAACAACTCAAAATTAGCATCTGCCCTGGTATGACTAACAGGAAAAACACTTCGAACTTGCTTAGAAAGAGGACAAACGTCACAAACAAAATTCCTATCATCAACAAAATCACTACAAATAGGTATATGCTTCATTACAACATCAGATGGGTGACCCAATCTAGAATGGCACAACACATTGTTATCAATTCGGTTATGAACATTACAAATTTTCTCATCTGTAACACCAAGAGGAGGTTGCAAAGCACACGAATCGGTATCAATCGGTATATCACTCAGGAATGAATTGTTGTCAAGAAAATATAGATTTCTAAAAACTCTGCCCATCGTCACTGTCTTCTCAGTCTTCTGGTCCTGTAATAAACAATGTTTAGTGTAAAACAAAACATTGAAGGCAGAATTCTTGGCCAACTTGCTGACCGAAATGAGATTATGGCTGAAAGTGGGAACATATAGGATCGATGTCAAGATCACTTGATCATTTAAAAATATGTCACCATTATACATTACTTCACTGACTTCACCATTAGGCAAAAATAACTTCGTAATTTTCTCAACAGGTACCAACGAACGAAACATTTCCTTATTTGCGCATATATGTGAAGTAGCACCGGAGTCCACAATCCAAGTTCCAGATTTCTTAATAGACTTAATAGCAAGATTCAGAATGGACATACCTACAAACTCGTTTTGCACTAGATGTAAGAAATGAGAATCACCAGAATGCTTCCCTTTCAACAACTTCGTGAGCTCTTGTTGAATTAACGCCGAAAGTGAAGAGGAATTACTTGAGAAATCGGGTCCAGTCTCCACACCTTGCTCAACAGCATCCACCATATGCACAGATTTTCCTTTGGATTGCCCTTTCTTCGTACTATCTTGCTTGTTTCACAATTCGGTGTACCAGTCAGGATATCCGTGTAACTTGAAGCATGTGTCTCTCTCATGACCATCCAAGTTACAATAATCGCAACGCTTATCCTCCCTTCGTTTATTATCTCTCTTGCGATTGCCAGTTTTGACCATAGTTTCTGTAGTCAGTGTTCCCTTCTTGCTACCGTGATCATCCTTTACCAACATGGCAATAGCGCTTGCATCTTCAGTCAACATGTTCACCTACCGCTGCTTCTCAATCCGTAGTACAAGTGAATAGGCTTTACTGGCGGAAGGAGGCGGATCTTGCACCAAGATTTGGCTACGAATATGGTCATAAGAGGGATTTAGTCCCATAAAAAATTGAATCAATTTATTCGCACCATCCATCTCCACTAACTTCTTGTTAACCCCACAATGACAATCGTGACAGCTACATGCCGGTATAGGCATAAGCTGCCCTAGCTCGTCCCAGTATTTATTAATCTTGTTGTAATAGGCGGTAATGGAGGAGTTACCTTGCTCGATTGAGTTAATCTCCCTTTGCACTTGGAAAAGCTGTGGTAGATTGCTTTCTCCATAAACTTCTTCGAGCTTATCCCATAGTGCTTTAGAAGAACCGCAGGTAATATATGATTCAGATATGTCCTTAGAAATGGAATTCAGAATCCATTGCTTGACCATACAATCTACTTTCCTCCAACGTTTGTATCGCACATCGCAAGTAGGTGGTGGGATAGTTCCATCCACAAACCCAAGCTTATCCCTAGCCTCCAAGGAATTCCGAACAGAAATCCTCCAAAAATAGAAGTTTACGTCAGTTAATGGTGCAGTAACAAGCACCATACCAGGATGATCAGAATTATACAGCTGAAAGCAATCATGCTGTGACTCATCGGCACCTGGAAAATGTGTTCCCATTTCTTTCGTCAAATCTTGATCAATCGTATGCAAGATCGTTCACCGCTCTGATACCATGAACAAAACTACAGTAAAGAAGAATTGTGAAAACTTTCTGTATATTTCATTATTTTGCACTGTACATCGTCACAACTATTTATACATGATCATCATCTATACGAGTACTATTAGCTAATCTTGATAACTAACTAACTGAAAAATAACCGCTAACAATAAATACTCATCAAGCTCGTCAAATAAAATTAGTATTCCTTTATGGGACTAAAGCACAAACAGCTCAAAAGAAAGGCAGCTATGATCTTAAAGGTCTGAAAGCATCAACAGGTTGCATTGAGCTGCAGCCTGCAAATATAGTAGGAAAAACCAGAAATAAAAGCCGTGGAAAATAGAAGCTCTATTATTAGCAACTTTAAAGAGACAAGAAAGATGCCAGGAACCAGCTAAACAGGGATGATGCTCTTATCTACTTCCGCTTGGTAGGAAAATGGCAGCTCCGATTTCACTGCCGCAAGTAATGAATGGAAATCGTCATGTCCTGCTGGCTTCAAGAACGTTAGCACATTATCACCACTTTCAAAGTGCAAACACTGCATTTTCCTCCTCTGCATCTCATCCTTCACTCTCTGAAAGAAGAAAAAGGATAGAGTTCCTCAATGAGGATTCACTCACTTCACCATCAATGGCAATAAAGAAGAAGCCATAATTATAGCCAAAGTGACAAGAAACATGTAGCATCATAAGAAATTTTAGAACCCCACCATTTTTTTCCTTTTCAAAACCACTTCCATAATTTAACAACTTACGAAATTTAGCCACACGACAACTTTTTGAAGGTAACATTACATGCCAGTTTGCCTTCGGAAATCAAATAACATTCTGGTAAGTCACATCCCATGTAAACACAGCCCAGTTACTTCTTATCCTAATTCCCTCACCATGAAAACAGTCTAGCTTGGTCATGTGTCTGATGGGACTTTGTATCTTTTACAGCCTAGTTGATGTTCTTTATGTAAACTCTCTCCAGAGGAAGCTTTTCGACGAATCTGATCATCTTTCACTATATATGCCAACATTTTAATTCCGTGAAGTCACATTTGACCAATAGAACTGTATATAGAGAAGCATCTGCTGCTGTAGAACCTAGGCCCTATATGTTGACCATAATCTGTTTGAACACAGCCCACGCAGAACTAATAACACAAAGAAAACATACTCAATGCAAATGCTGCAATAATTTGGACTGGATCATGAGATGAATGGAAAGACCTAAAGAAATAAACTACAAAGTATAGAATCAAGGAAACAACTTTCAAGTTTTTGATCATGTCAGTGATTACACAAGTCTTCTCGTTATTCAAAAACACATCAAGGCTCACAGACCAGGAGCACAGATTATGTATTATTTGACAACGATCGGAAATCACAGCAGCATAACCAAAGTTCAACCACTCTATGACTCTTTATCATTATCTATTCCTATTCCAAACTAGACAGTTTGGAAGCAATTGAAAGCCGTCAGTTAACCTAAATATAAGTTTCACAATAAACAACATCAACTAGCTTCTAGCACCCGAAATGCCAAAACAAGACTCAAGTAACAGAAAAAAAAATTCAGAGAAACAAACCTGCAACAACCTCGAGTCAAAATTGGGCAATCCAAGTTGTTCAACAGTAAGAGAACCAAAGAAATTCCCCAACAGGGCAGCATCAGAAACAGCCAATCGCTGAACCAAACCAGCCACAAGCCCACCCAAGAAACTATCTCCTGCACCAGTAGGATCCTCTTGATTAGCCAGAAACGGAGATATTTCCATCTCACCGTCTCTCCAATAAAGCTTGCAACCCTCTTCTCCATTAGTCACCACCACACAACACCACTTTCTCACCTCCTCCAAGTCCATAAACACCGCCTCATCCGAAGAAGCCTTCAACACCCCTATTCGTTTCATCAATGGATAGAACCTTGTTTCACGTAAATTAACCAGCTTTACAGTCCCATCAACATCATCAAACTCTCTAATCAAAGATTGAATATCAATCAACACCACCTCGCAAATGTCGAGCATGTTCTCAAGCGTCTCGGGAGATATCTCCCCGCCAACACCAACCGCCATACCGTACTCGAACCTCATTTTGGGTAGATCCGATGGCGCAATAGGGTCACATGCGCAGACCCGTTTGAGGACCCGATCTCCTTGGCCATCTTCGCGCATGCCGTCATTAAAATAGGCATGAAAGACCGTAGTTTTGGAAGTGGGTATCACAATTGGGGCTAGATTGATTTGGTATCTGAAATCTTGACCCACTTTGGAGACCAAATCGCAGGAAATGGATAAGCCGTTAAGAACCCGGTAAATAAAGGAGGAGGCGCCTCCGAGAGACTCGCACTTGACAGCGTCGTTGTGAATCAAAATATCATGGCAGTAGTTGCCTACAACCAAAACACGGCGGCTTGGAGGTTGGTGCTGGGTTGTTCTTACCATTGTAAAGAAGCAGCTGTCTTCAAATGAATATTGATGAGGTCAAGAGTAAAAGAGGACTAAAATGAATGACATAATACAAAAACCAAAGACCGACAGAGTAAAAGCAAGGCGAGGGAGAGAGAGAGCGATATTTGAGAGTTTTCAAAAGCAACAAAAAGAGAGATTGTTTGGAGATATATATGACGAGGGAGATGAGTAGCAGAGAAGCCGAGGCCAAATGCAGTAAAGGAGATGAAACTCTGTGCCGTTGAGACAGGCAACTGACGGATCGTTCGGACCGCCGCACTTGTGCGTGTTGGATCAAGTTGTTAAAAAAAATAAATTGTATTGATAACGTTCTCCTTAGGAGAAACAAAAAATATGTAAAGTGCGTACAAGGTCCTTGCCTTGGTTAAGCTATGGCAAGATTGACAACAGCAATAATAATTCAGCCAAGCCTCAACTTTGAAGTATCAGGCAGACCGTAGTATGTTTCCAAGCCGTGAGTACATTAGAGTCTGTCAACTAGGCTCCTGCGTCAACGTGAGATAGTGGAGGAGGGTGGTTTTAACACTCCGTCACAAGTGCTCAATGGCTAATGTCCCACATACCACCTGCCTTTGTAGTTCCAAGAGTTGAGTCGCTATACCTGTGGTTATGAAGTCAAAGCACATTTTTTTCATCCATAGTCGAGATTCCGTCTGATAGCCTTGCTAAGGCAAACCTTGAACTGTCCTTTATTGACCATTATGTACTCGTAGTCTTGGGCTGAGTCTGGAAGCAACTTGGTTACTCTTTTGTGAATAAAAGATTATAGATTTGAGTCATGAAAATAATGTATTTGTAAAATATAAAGGATATAATTAATGTTCTTCCCTTAGACCTCTCAAAGTTGGGAGCCTTGTGAATTAGGATTATTATTGTTTTTATGTACTTCTAGTCCGAAATTAAGTTGTCTTGACACTCACTTTTAAAGCTTTTTAAAAGTGTTAAGTCATTTTTCTACCATTGGCAACTGCCTAGTATTTGTGTCCCGGTTACTTTCCACTCATCCTCTAAGGCAAAATATGTTGCATAGGTCTTGAATTCTTCTTCAAAGTTTACCTGTGTACTTACATTTGAAGAATAAATGATATCTAGTTTTACTTTCAACATTATAAAGGATAGATTAAGCTTCTTAAACATGAATGATACATAGCTTCTTAAATACGAATGATACATACTATTGATACTTTTAACATTGGACCAAAAGTTAAACTAATAAGATAAGGGGTTTAAGAAAGATTCAACTTGTATTAGACAGTCATAAAATCGACTAAAGATTGAATAAAATTAAAGAATTTAAAATATGATTGAAAGAGATTATCCTAACTCATTGAAGAATTTAAAGTTTAATTAAAAAATTGTTACAAAAATTGACCGATTAATTAATAAATTGATTGATAACAAAAAAAGTTATTAAAGTAAATTGAACCGAAAAGTTAAAAACTAAATCAGACCCTATAATCAGA
>JANSVB020000408.1:5171851-5189228 GCA_025504935.2 Erythroxylum haughtii
ACCACAAAATGAATCCACTCACCCTGCTCTTGACTAATAACAAATTGGAAAATGGAGACAAGTTTAATGAATGGAGATGTAACCTTGACATTGTTCTTCAATATGAACGTATTTCATGGGTGTTAATTGAAAGTGAGCCTACACTTTAGGGTAAAGCTTCAACTCCTAAGCAAGTCCAACAACATGAGCATTGGTAGAATGCTGATAAGACAACTAAGTGTTATATTCTGGCTTCTGTCAGTGGCATATTGCAAAAGCAAATTTCTTGTATGAAAACTACTAGTGCAATGGTCCATCACCTGTATGAGATGTTTGGTATGAGGATTAGGTCTGCAAGAGTGAAAGCTATCCAAATGTTGGCCCCCAAATTCCTTTCTTATTGAATAAGCATGATTTCAATTTATTTTTGAGGTTTTGTTTGGTTAATTTCTTTTGGTTAGAGTTTAACTAGCATGTTAATGGTTGGAGGATTTATTGCTTAGATTGATGGAATTAGAAGTATTAAATGAAGAAATTAAGATTAAGTTAGAGAATAGTATGGTGTACGTTAAATTGAAGGAATAAGAATGTATAAGGGCAAAATGGGAAGATCATTTAAGGTAAAAAGGTTAAGGCTTACAAGGAGGGGTAGATTGGTGTTTTTGGCTTCATTAAAAGAAAGAAAGAAGACTTGTTGTGTGTTAGGAGAAGAAGGAATGAAAATTAGAAGGAGAAGAGAGGAGAGTGTTTCGATTGAGAGGAGAAAGAAGAGAAGAAGAAGAACAACTTAGTGTTTCACCTTTCTTTGCTTTAGAAGAGTGACTTTAAGAGTTTTTCAAGAAGGAAAAAGAAAGAGGAAGACTTGATCTTCCATTAGAGCCAAAGAGCAAAAAATCGTGGGTGGAGATTCAAGGTTAGTTGTTTCAAATCTTTTGGAATTTTAAAGAGTTTTTGGTTCAAATGGCTTAGGAAAAGTATGGGTATGAGTGTTCTAGGATAAATTTCATGCTTTTGTTTCCTTAGGTTCTCCAATTTTAAGATCTCTTTTGATTTGGGTTTTTGTGATTGTGAAGAAATTCAAGGGAGGCAAGAGGAGCTAGAGGAAAGGCATCTTGAGCAAGTCTAAAGCAAGGGATTTTAAGGTGGGTAACATCTTTATAATTGAGAAAATGAGCTAGTACAATTACTTTCAATAAATGGAATTTAATGCTTTCCAACAACTTTGAAAATGTGTATTTATTACTCTTTAGGATGATTTGAGAATGTGACATGTGTCTTTTTCTTGTGAATGAATTATGAGAATGTTTTCATATTATGTTGATGATTGTAAAGGAATGTGAAAGTGATTTTTTTTGAAAGAATGCAATGGTTATAAAATTGCCTTTTGGGAATGTGTCATTTTGGCCAATATGTTTGGAAAAAATGTGAAGTGTATGTTTATATGGGTTTGTGGTGGTCCCTTAAGTAAGTCAACTGCACTTGTCTATAGACTTTTCTCGCCTGCCCGCTAGTGGCATGGAGCTCCTCACGGACTCCCCTAAGTTCACGGCTACACATGACCGCTACGTAAAAATGTGTAGTACGTTCTGTTTTGGATCCACCCGAATCATTTCCGATATATTTATGTGGTTATGATTTAAAATCATTTTGATGCATTCATTGTGTTGATTTTGTAAATTGCTTTATAAGTTGTAAATTTTGGAACAAATATGTGTTGCATGGTTTTCAATGTAAATTTTTGCTATGGAAATAAATGATTCAATGGTTTTTGCTTGTTTCTTAGTTATAAACATGTTACCCATGAGCCGCTAAGCTCACCCCCTTTTTCTTCCCATCCACAGGCGATGAGCAAGATAATGAGTGACCGAGCTGAGATCAAGGCATCAATCCCGTTTGCATTTTGATTTTGAAGCTATACTTTGTAAACAAAGCTTTAGTTGCATTTTTGGAGCAAAAATTATTATTCATGTGCCTTATTTGTATTTTGACTTTTTGAGACATTGGTGTATTGGGGATGAAAATGCCCACTAAAGCTTTGTAAGAACTCATATTTTGATATTAATGAAAGATATGTAGATTACAATTGTGTTTTGCCGCTGATTTTCCCAAAAGTTTACTTTGCAGTTTTTTTTCAAGTTCTCATAAGGGTAGTTTTTGTGTGTTCTGGCTTTGAGGGAAATTCTGGATTGATATAGGCTAAATTGGACAAAGTAGTCTTCTTAAAAGTTGTGGACGAATTTCCTAGCTTTCCAACGATATATAGTATTCCATTTTTGGATGTGGGAGTTGAAAGATATGATGTTTTGAAGTTTGAGATATTGTTTGGATGTCAATTTCGGACAGCCATATTGATGTGAAATTTAGACCCTGATAAAGGTAGATTTTGTCTTCGAGTTCTTCATAGAAGTTGTATATCTTTTTTTTAGCTTTCTATTAGTACCAAATTTGCAAATATTGGAGTTCTAGGTCAAAAGATTTAAATTTTGGAATTTAGGTAGTCAGAGGAAGAAGGACCAGGAGGTTACGAGCGTCACGAGGGCGATGCCGCGCATTCGCGTTCGTCGCGAGGGCGCGCCCTTTCCCTCCCTTGACCGGACCTCCTTCCACTTTTTTGCTTATAACTTTTTCATCCGACCTCTGATTGACCTGATTTTTGAAGCGTTGGATTTCCTAAGACATTCCTCTACCTCTTCATAAAAATTTTTAGGATTTGATATTAATTTGAAAAAGATGTATTGAATCAAAGTGAGAGGGTCGGTTAAAAGAGTATGAGTTGGATAATTTTTCTGAACATGCTTCAGTATTTTAGCGATATCTCGATCTGTAGATATCCATTTGAGTTGATTTTTATTTCAAAATAAACTAGAGACATGGATCTACAAATGTTCTAAAGGAATTGAACTTTATTTCAGCCCCTAAGAGTTTCAATTTCTGAAGTGCAGTTGGGTATAGTGTTTAGTCTCGGTTTAGTAATAGTCTAAAAGTGTTTGGGGCATAACTTTTAGAGTTCTAAACTAAATCGAATTTTTTTTGGTGTCATTAGAAACTTAATGAAAAGAGGAACAAATATTATGAAGAAGTCCTTTTGAAATTCCTTTTTGAGATGTTCCAAAATCTGTTCAGAAGTAAGTGAGATGAGTTCTTTTTTTGACATTTGGCTTGGTGTGGGCACACCTTCCTTGGGAGATGCACGTCCAGATGTCACGTAGGAAGTCGGGCACGTGACTCGCAAGGGTGGGGTCCCAACACAAGCTCTGATACCAACTGAAGTAAATCACTTGTTAATATGGAATTCAAATAAAGTATATAAAATACACAAGAAGGGGGATTGAATTGTGTAATCTTTTTTAGAATACAAAAACCTTTGATATTTCTTTAACAGAACTTTTTCAACTATAAAAAGAATATCAAAGATATTATGCTAAAGTAGCTACGTATTTGAATTAGAAATAACTTCTATTTACTCGTCTAACAACAAGAGAAATTAAAGTGTAAGGTTAGAAGATAGACATCGCAATTTTATATTGGTTCGCCCCAAACCTTAGGCTACATCCAGTCCTCAGAGTTCGTCTGAGATTTCACTATACTTCTTCAATTTTACAAGTATTCTTTCTTCTCTTCCAGAGCCTCTTCAAGTCTCTTAGACAAAATATTCTTTCAGCTATCTTAGCCTCTTGAAGCTCTTAGCCTTTTCTTTGTCTCACTAGAAAGATATTGCGAGCTTTTTGTTACAGTAGAATTTTCTCTCTTGTATTGCACTTTGAATACAGAATTTTTCTAAGTATGTAAAACTTGAAAGCTCAAAATTGAAAGTTCAAAAGTTATTCAGTCTTCGACTACAACTAGTATTTATAGCCTAAGTCTCCAACTACTTCTTGATAACTGCTTCTTGATTCTTGTAGAAACCGTTACTTAGTTGAATTCTGTAATTAACTCTAACTAACTAGCTATCCGACGTATTAGAGTATCTTCATCTCTGTATCGTCTGTGTTTTGTTTATTCTATGTTTTGCTTCTTCTTTGCTGACGTGTCGTCTGTGTTTTTCCCTTCTTCTGTGTTTTTGCTTCTTCTGTATTTTTCACTTCTTCTGTGTTTTGCTTCTTTTGAGCTGACGTGTCGTCTGTGTTTTTCGCTTCTTCTGTGCTTTGCGCTTCTTCTGTATTTTGCTTCTTCTGAGCTGACGTGTCGTCTGTGTTTTTTGTTTCTTTTGTGTTTTGCGTTTCTTCTGTGTTTTGCTTCTTCTGAGATGACGTATCTTATGTGTTTTTTGCTTCTTTTGTGTTTTGTGCTTCTTCTGTGCTGACGGGCCGTCTGTGTTTTTCGCTTCTTTTGTATTTTGCTTCTTCTGTGTTTTTTGCTTCTTCTATGTTTTGCTTTTTCTGAGCTGACGTGTCGTATGTGTTTTGCACTTCGTCTGTGTTTTGCGCTTCTTCTGTGTTTTGCTTCTTCTGTACTGATGTGTCGTCTATGTTTTTCGCTTCTTCTATATTTTGTTTCTTCTGTGTTTTTACTTCTTCTGCATGCTTAACACACTTATCAAAACAGTTCATTTATTTATAATAATATTATTATTTAATTGTCACCAAAATTAATAAACGTGAAGTTTTCTTGACTTAACATATATAAATTATGGCAAGCATAAGTTAATCAAATTTATCCTTTATTTCATGAAAAAGTTTAATTGCAAATTTTAATTATTTTAATTATAATCATCTCTATATATTTTTATAAAAGAAAAGAAAATAATCATCAATTTTAAAAATTTTAAAAATTAATTTGGATGCATTGGGATTAATTTCAAACAACCTTTACTTATAGTTAATAAGTTCTTCTTTAATCATATATTTGAGATGTGAATCCCCAATTTCTAATCACTCGAGACCTATTTCTTTATTTTTATGAGTTTGTGTAAGGGAGTGTATGTCATTATCCCAAGTCAATTCTAATATAATATTCAATCATTTGGTTCTTAATCTATAGTTTTGGCTTAGTTCTTGTTGATTTCCCTAACCGAATACAATTAGACAAAATAATGTATAAAAACCAATTTCTTATTCAAAAGCAAATGTAAAAAGAAGAGTTGAATGGGAAGGGATGGCGAATGAAAAGTTAAGGAGGAGAATTGAATAAATTAAATATTAAGTGATTTAAGTGCTTTTATATGAAAAATATCATCAATAGATATTCATGGGTTTCCTCTAGCTCAATCATTGTTTAAATTATATCTTTTAATAAATAAACTATCTTACCTGTGTTTAAGATAGATCAAACTTCATCATATTTGCATTAATTTTGTTTTAAAGATGCATAACATTGCATACTTGATCAGTTGTCGAAGTCCTCAAAATAATTTTGATTCTCCAACTTTCTGTAGTAGTTATGGAACTAAGTCGAATCCCAAGAGAATTAAGCAGTAGTTTATTAACTTCAATTAATAAAATAAAACGGAGTGTTTTCGATTAAGTAACTAATTAACTAAAATTAATAAGAAATCAAATTAAATCAACTAAATATAAATGGGAGAAATTTAAGATTACTAAACTCTGATTCAAGGGAAATATCTCATTTAATTGTAACTTTGATCATTGTTTTAAAAAGAATATTTGTTATAATTCAAGTAGTTAGTCCGAAATATATTAGGACAGTCATAATAAGTCTCAAAATTTTCTAAATTAATTGATTCAAACCTAGTATTCAAACCAAGATTTACCATCTATTAACTGAGTGTGATATCATTCCATACCAAATAAATGATAGCAATAAATTTAGTGAAAAATAAACTCTAAATTAAATAATCGAGATAATTGCAAGTATTTAACTTAGTTGCTTGTTCATCGTAAGTTAAATATGCAAATTCATAATAATTTATCAATTTCATGATAATTACAGATCATTAACTTCATAGATAGTAATAGAATAATCAACATTAAATTAATTTATCAGATCAATCAATATTAATCATTCATGAAATATAAGAACTTAAAACAAGAAATACTTAGAATTAAAACATAAATAAAGTTAAGAACAAAACCTTACAAGATTACAACTAGAGTCTCGAATCTCTTTGAATCATAATAATTGGGTTTAGTCACATATGATTTGAGTTTCAATGCTAAAAATAAAAGAAAGATGAATTATTGAGAGAAAAGTAAGAAGAGGAGGATTCATTGATTCTTGAGAGGTAGAGAACATCCCTTTTAAAGTGTGTTTCTACTTTACACTTAATCTTAACCTATCTTGTAAAGATGTCTATCTATTTAAACTTCAACTCTTCAAGTAAATCTAGCATTTGTCTTTATCTCTTCATATCCATTGCCGTCATCTTTTCAATTTATCCAAAAATTGTGATTATCATTCGTAATGTTCCAATTTGATACAATATTTATTTTTCATCTCTCAAGATAAAACAATTATTAATTTTTTTATTTAAGCATCAAAATATATCTGAAACAAAGGAGATAATATTAATTAATATATCATTATTGAAGAATGTTCTTAAAAATAAATTTTAAATATAGAAAATGTTACCACTTGAAATTTACCTGGGAAAAGCGATATTAACACAGAAAGCCAATAAGTTGAAGCTTTCAAGAATTAGATTGACGGAACAAAAGGGTATGAAAACAAATATCTAGATCAAAATATGCACTCTCAACAACTTTAGTGGGGAGGACACGGTAATGCTTCTGTGATGATGGTTGAGATTGACACTCACACCTCCCCTACCCTTATCCGATAAGTTAGCAGGTGGGTCATTTCCTAGATTATCCACATCTACATAATTAAAAACCCAAAATTTTATAATTATCAATATTTAAAAAATAAAATATAAACATTTAATTAATCACTGTTCCTTAAAAATGCAAATGAAATAAAATATTTATTAAATATTAATATCTATTGATACATAATTAATTTTTATATTTCTACATATTAAGATTTTTAATGTCATTATATTTTGGGATGAATACTTATACAAGCGATCAAACTTTATGAAAAGTACAGAATAAAGATTTTGTTAAAAGTTATGTTTAATTTCTAATCATTTATAATTATTAACAAATTTCCAAACTCAATTGTACTGATACCAACCCGGTTCCTGGAATGGAACGTGACGGCGGCGCCCCCGGGATTTCGGCTTTCGGCTTTTGGCCAAGTCAACCTCTACTGCCACGCATCCAAATCATCATCTCGATACCACTCTTATCCACAAACCTATTCCTTCCTTTACCCAAATTACCCTCATCGATCACCGTCATAATTATGACACAAGCATATAGACCATGATGCCTGGCCACATTAGGGGTAACTTCGTAAATTCATATTTAAAAATTTCTCTCCTTATATAGATCAACTGACAGTGAGTGAGTGGGAGAAGTTTTGTTTGTGTCTCTGGCTTCAACACGTAGGCGACGAGAATTACGAAAACGCCATCACCGTCGAACTGATCTCCGGCGAAGAGAAATTTTGTTTTAGGGGTTCGTAGTCGTATTCGTGTTTGCGGAGTTTGTGTGTGTTTGATGGGACAAACCCGCTCATGGGAAAGTTGTCTTTCAAGGACTCTCTAAAAGCTCTCGAAGCTGATATCCAGCATGCCAATACTCTGTAATATACCACTTGTCTCTATATTTCTGTCATTGCAAATCTTTTGGGCTTTCTCTTTGTTTGATCTATTGGTGAAAACCCGGTACCCATTTTGCGTTTTGTTGTTAGCAAATTTTTACAGCTATGTTGACGATCGTTTTGGAGTTTATATCGGTTTTAAAAGTACCATGCTTTCGAATGTTCTAGCTGGTTCTTTGGTTATTGGTGACCGATTATAGTATTTTATCCTTCACCCATAAATATCCCTTCAATTAAATTGCTGTTTTTGGAAACAGAGTAGAAGAGTTAGTGTTATGGTGTACTATGGTCAGAGTTTTCTTGGTTATGGCTTAGAGGAACAATACAAGAGGGGTTAGTCTTAACATATGATGCGAATTTGTAAACTGATGCGACAGCTTGAATCTTCTTATTCTTATACTTTTACTTCTCGGTTATGTGCATTATATTTGTTTGTGCTTTTCCTCTTAGATGCATCAAGAGAGTGACTTGTTCACACAAGAGGAGAAATTCATTAAGTTGCAACGCATCTTAACGTTTACTTTTCATAAAAGCATGAGAAAAGCTGTCTTTTTCTTTTAGTTTTCGTGTAATTCATTGGTGAGGTCCTGGTAATGCGTAGAAATTTATGCTACTCCAACTCCGCCCATTTAGGGTATTTTTGTGGAAACAATAGATTCCAATTTTTCATATATGTTTCCGACGCCTTTTACCGTCACTTTCTAGTCCGCAATCATTTAGTTGCAATGAGTGTATTATCAGAATGACGTGGTAGTTGGTGGGTGTATCTTAATCCTGTTTTGCTTCCTTTTTTTTTCCCTGCCCTCCCTTGAATGCAGTGCCTTAGATTTTCCAAGGGGAAGTGATGGTGCCCGACTTCAGATGAGACTGTTCTACACTCCAGCGGCACAATTTTTCCTTTTTCTTGTTCAGTGGACCGATTGTCGTCTTGCTGGTGCCCTTGGTTTGCTTAGAATTTTAGTTTGTCTGGTGCGTATCTCTCGAGGCTACTTCCTGATTTCACTTGGTTGTAGTTCTTGCTTTAGTTTGTTATTGTTTTGTTTTGCTTGCCTTGTCTTTCAGTTCCCATTCAAAATTTCACAGTTCAGTTCGTGTTGATTCATTAACTAATTTTTTAAGATTATTCTGTACTCCATCAATTCCAAAATTGTAATAATAATGCAGACCTACTCGGACGGCAAGACTACTACTTCTGCTTATGAGAAGAGAGCCAGCATTCGAGAATTTTATGGTATGTAAGTCCTGGGATTCTATGCCTGAATCTGTAGCTTTTGTTGCTTAATTTCCCTTCTTAATTTCTTGGTTGTAGTAGGCCTTAACAACATATTTTTGGAGAAAAAAGTATTTATAGACACATATCTTTTAACAAGTCCCCCGTCTATGAACAGCTGTAATATTTCCTTCTCTGCTGCAACTACAAAGAGGAATAACAGATTTGGAAGATAAGAAACAGAAAGAGCAATGTACTCTCATGTACAGAAGAAAAGATGATTTGTATAGGGGTAAACTCTCAAAGATTGATGTTGAAAGAGAAGAAGAGTGTGGAATTTGCATGGAGATCAACAACAAAGTTGTTTTACCTAATTGCAACCATTCTTTGTGTTTAAAGTGCTTTCGAGATTGGTAAGGTTTCTACCTTCTTTTTGCCAACAGTTGAAGATACTTAAACGGGTTTCTTAACTGGGACAGAGTAGGGATACATTTTCTTATATTTTAGTGTTACTTCCATCCCTTGTATTCTTGATTTTTTCATGCTTCTCTAGTCTTTGATGGAGGAATTAAATTACTCCGAAACTACCAAGATCATCAAATGAGGAGGGATAAATATAGAAAAACAAGCCTCGGGGTATCCTCCATCTTGTTGCATGATTATCCTCCATCTTGTTGCATGATTTTAAAAGATGATGTAATTGGATAAAATTTTCTATACCCTCTTCTTATTTCTTTTGATAATGCCAACTAGTTCATCTTTTGGCATCTTAAAAGAAATGCACATTTCAATCACTTTTAGTGAAAAAGAGTATCTTTTCCTCTGTTTAATAATCTCTTTCATTTTATGCTACCTGCAAGTTTTTCTGACTATCCCCCGCCTTGGAAAATATAAATCCTCAACTGAATATGATTCTTAGAAATTTGCAAAAAGACAATGGCTAGAAGGCTGCTTTTACTGACTTCCCATTTTATGATTCCTTATTTTCTTATTGACATTTTTTGCCTTTGGATGTGATATGATGTTCTGCTGTTCTTGTTCATGGCAGGCGTGGGCGGTCTCAATCTTGCCCCTTTTGTAGAGATAGTCTTAAGAGGGTCAATTCTGGCGATCTTTGGATATTCACAGAGAAGTCTGATGTTGTTGATTTGTCCATAATTTCGAAGGAGAACTGCATGAGGCTGTTCATTTACATTGATAAGTTGCCTAGTAATGTTCCAGATCATGCAATTGTTCCCTATGATCATCCCCATGCTAGGTGAGGATTAATCCTCTGGCTTTAGGAGCTGCTTGTATATGATACGAAATGTTGTATATTTGGTGTTAACACTAGCATGTTTAAAGTGTAAATTTCATTTTAGTTATGGATCTGACTCAAAAGATTAATTTTGAGAATTCTTATGTTAATCTTAACCTGTTTCTGCATTTTTACAAATTGCCTATTGCCTGGCATTCTTGCATTGAACTTCCATTAACAAACAGCTTTATCGTCCACTTATATTTGTTTGAAACAGCAACAAACTAGTACTGATACATATTTTTGACAATGTGATGCCAGATGCTCGGGTGCCCCCAATGAAATTCATGCAGCTTGAAGGCCATAGTTGTTTGTGATTTTTGACCAATGTAGAGGCAGATCCTTTCAACTGTACTTTTAAGGGTGAGGGTTGATGCAATGATTAAAGTTTTACTTCGTATGACTTGATATTACCAGAAACTCTTTGGTGTACAGGCAAGTAAGAGAAGTACATATATATTTGGTTCTCTGCAGCTTGCAAAACAGAATTTGTCTTTTTGCAGCTGTGCATTTAAGGCCCTAACTGCCTAAAGAATTTAAAGTTTTAAGGGAAATGACGAGAGAATGAGTTATAAGTGGCCTCTTGGTTTAGCTGGAAATAACATGAGGAGTTGTTGAGGGCTTAGTTTGGTTGGCTAAGAGAGATTTGTTTCTGTTCGTGACCGAGGGTATGAATCCCTGGGAAGATATTTGTGACTTTAAATGGACTCGTAAGGACCAGAGCTTGGAATCTTTCCCCAATACTCAACGTGAAACTCTTGATGTTTGGGAAATGTACTTGAATAATTATGCCAAAAAGAATACAATGGAACAGGAAACGAATGCTAAAATACATTGGAATAGGAAACCAACGCTAATTAGTTGAATCGAGCCAACTGAACTGATTAGTGACCATCCCCATCTCGGTCTTGCACACGCATGTAATCTGCGTAGAAACGAGGATGGTTCTCTTCTGGATGAGCAACGTAGGCATAACCACCATGTCTAGAGATATCCAGCCCTGCAATCTCTTCTTCAATGGAAATTCTCAATATCCTGAGCTTGTGAAGACAATAGAACAGGGGTCCCATTGTCACACTCACCCAAGCGAATATCACCAATACCTCAATCAATTGGGATCCAATAAGACCCCACCCTCCACCCAACAACACGCCATAAGGCCTTCTCACTGTTGTCACACCCACGCCTGAATTATAGGCTTCAATCACAAACTCCTCTTTCGCAAACAAACCTGTGAATATTAACCCCCAAGCACCACATCCACCATGCAACTGGGTTGCCTCTAACGGGTCGTCGAACTGCAGCTTTAGGGCCAGTATATTGAGCCCAATCAAGACCCAAGCAGCCCAAAAACCGCATACAATTGCAGCCCATGGCTCAACAACTGAGCAGCCCGAAGTAATTGCTACAAACCCCCCGAGAACACCGTTGCAAACGTCTAGTGCATCCCAATGACCCACTAGCAATCTCCGGCTAAATAACATTACGATTCCTGCTGTTGATCCGGCTAAAGTCGTAGTTACTGCAGTCCGGCCCACTCCGGTCCAGTTTCCCTGATCGGTTGTATTTGGATAGGCGACGAGAATCTTGTCGTAGGAGCCTGGGTTAAATCCGAACCATCCAAACCAAAGCAGAAAGGTCCCGAGTACTACTAGGGTTGCATTGTGTCCACGCAAAGGCACCGGCTTGCCAAAAGCATCAAACCGCCCCACCCGAGGACCTTCAATAAGAGAGCCCCAAAGCCCAGCAACCCCACCAACCAGGTGAACAACGCCGCTACCGGCAAAGTCAATGGCACCCGAGCCGAACAACAAATTACTCGAACTAGGACTTAGCCAGCCACTTGATGACCAAACCCAATGAGCCACAATTGGATACACAAAACCAGTGAGAAAAAAGGAGAATACAAGGTATGCACTAAACTGGGTTCTCTCTGCAATTGATCCACTGGTGATTCCAGCAACAGCTATAGCGAAAGCCCATTGGTAAAGAAAGTAACTATAGTCGTAAGTACTGTCGGGGATGCCGTTGAGAGCAAACAACCCTGTACCGATGAAAGGATTGGCATTGGAGCCATCTCCAAATGCAAAAGCGAACCCGAAGAGATAATAAGAAATGCTTCCAACAACCGCATCAACAACATTAGTAAGCATTATGTTCATAGCATTTTTGGCCCTCACAGAGCCAGCGCACAACATGGCAAAGCCAAGTTGCATCACAAAGACTAAGTAAGCTGAGAATAGAAGATAAATGGCGTTGATAGAGTCTGTGACACTTTGTTCCCATGAAACCTCCATGAGAGCCTGTTAGTCAGAGAGGAGTTATTAGGGGTATAGAGGAGATGGTTGATGAGAATTGAGGAAGGAAGATAAAGAATTAGAGGTCGCTACTTTTGCAAATTTTGTCAAGGTACCAAGTTGACTGGTAGCTACTCCTGTTCTGTGGCCTAACTTTCACATCTTTTTTCTGTTTTGTTTGTTTTGTATTATTAAAAGTCGTTAGCTACTCCTGTGGCCAAGCTTTTCGCATCTTCAATAACTTGCTCTAACTGGATAGAACTCCCTAATGTGGATGTTAATCGATTAATGTAAACTATTTATAGGATGCATTAATCTTTCATAACTTAAATCTCAAAAGTGAAATTTTGGAAGTTAAAAGATTTTTCTTTGTTTTAAGGAAATGATCTTCGAGCTATAAAATTTGGTTTACGAAAAGAAGGCAAATCTCTCCTTAGATTTTCCAATGGGAAATGATGTTGCCCGACTTCAGATGAGACTGTTCTACACTCCGGCGGCACAATTTTTCCTTTTTCTTGTTCAGTGGACCGATTGTCATCTTGCTAGTGCCCTTGGTTTGCTTAGAATTTTAGTTTGTCTGGTGCGTATCTCTAGAGGCTACTGCCTGATTTCACTTGGTTGTAGTTCTTGCTTTAGTCTGTTATTATTTTGTTTTGCTTGCCTTGTCTTTCAGTTCCCATTCAAAATTTCACAGTTCAGTTCGTGTTGATTCATTAACTAATTTTTTAAGATTATTCTGTACTCCATCAATTCCAAAATTGTAATAATAATGCAGACCTACTCGGACGGCAAGACTACTACTTCTGCTTATGAGAAGAGAGCCAGCATTCGAGAATTTTATGGTATGTAAGTCCTGGGATTCTATGCCTGAATCTGTAGCTTTTGTTGCTTAATTTCCCTTCTTAATTTCTTGGTTGTAGTAGGCCTTAACAACATATTTTTGGAGAAAAAAGTATTTATAGACACATATCTTTTAACAAGTCCCCCGTCTATGAACAGCTGTAATATTTCCTTCTCTGCTGCAACTACAAAGAGGAATAACAGATTTGGAAGATAAGAAACAGAAAGAGCAATGTACTCTCATGTACAGAAGAAAAGATGATTTGTATAGGGGTAAACTCTCAAAGATTGATGTTGAAAGAGAAGAAGAGTGTGGAATTTGCATGGAGATCAACAACAAAGTTGTTTTACCTAATTGCAACCATTCTTTGTGTTTAAAGTGCTTTCGAGATTGGTAAGGTTTCTACCTTCTTTTTGCCAACAGTTGAAGATACTTAAACGGGTTTCTTAACTGGGACAGAGTAGGGATACATTTTCTTATATTTTAGTGTTACTTCCATCCCTTGTATTCTTGATTTTTTCATGCTTCTCTAGTCTTTGATGGAGGAATTAAATTACTCCGAAACTACCAAGATCATCAAATGAGGAGGGATAAATATAGAAAAACAAGCCTCGGGGTATCCTCCATCTTGTTGCATGATTATCCTCCATCTTGTTGCATGATTTTAAAAGATGATGTAATTGGATAAAATTTTCTATACCCTCTTCTTATTTCTTTTGATAATGCCAACTAGTTCATCTTTTGGCATCTTAAAAGAAATGCACATTTCAATCACTTTTAGTGAAAAAGAGTATCTTTTCCTCTGTTTAATAATCTCTTTCATTTTATGCTACCTGCAAGTTTTTCTGACTATCCCCCGCCTTGGAAAATATAAATCCTCAACTGAATATGATTCTTAGAAATTTGCAAAAAGACAATGGCTAGAAGGCTGCTTTTACTGACTTCCCATTTTATGATTCCTTATTTTCTTATTGACATTTTTTGCCTTTGGATGTGATATGATGTTCTGCTGTTCTTGTTCATGGCAGGCGTGGGCGGTCTCAATCTTGCCCCTTTTGTAGAGATAGTCTTAAGAGGGTCAATTCTGGCGATCTTTGGATATTCACAGAGAAGTCTGATGTTGTTGATTTGTCCATAATTTCGAAGGAGAACTGCATGAGGCTGTTCATTTACATTGATAAGTTGCCTAGTAATGTTCCAGATCATGCAATTGTTCCCTATGATCATCCCCATGCTAGGTGAGGATTAATCCTCTGGCTTTAGGAGCTGCTTGTATATGATACGAAATGTTGTATATTTGGTGTTAACACTAGCATGTTTAAAGTGTAAATTTCATTTTAGTTATGGATCTGACTCAAAAGATTAATTTTGAGAATTCTTATGTTAATCTTAACCTGTTTCTGCATTTTTACAAATTGCCTATTGCCTGGCATTCTTGCATTGAACTTCCATTAACAAACAGCTTTATCGTCCACTTATATTTGTTTGAAACAGCAACAAACTAGTACTGATACATATTTTTGACAATGTGATGCCAGATGCTCGGGTGCCCCCAATGAAATTCATGCAGCTTGAAGGCCATAGTTGTTTGTGATTTTTGACCAATGTAGAGGCAGATCCTTTCAACTGTACTTTTAAGGGTGAGGGTTGATGCAATGATTAAAGTTTTACTTCGTATGACTTGATATTACCAGAAACTCTTTGGTGTACAGGCAAGTAAGAGAAGTACATATATATTTGGTTCTCTGCAGCTTGCAAAACAGAATTTGTCTTTTTGCAGCTGTGCATTTAAGGCCCTAACTGCCTAAAGAATTTAAAGTTTTAAGGGAAATGACGAGAGAATGAGTTATAAGTGGCCTCTTGGTTTAGCTGGAAATAACATGAGGAGTTGTTGAGGGCTTAGTTTGGTTGGCTAAGAGAGATTTGTTTCTGTTGGTGATCGAGGGTATGAATCGCTGGGAAGATATTTGTGACTTTAAATGGACTCGTAAGGACCAGAGCTTGGAATCATTCCCCAATACCCATCGTGAACCAAACAACAAATTGCTCGAGAAGTGGGACTTACCCAGCCACTTGATGACCAAACCCAATGAGCCACAATTGGATACACACAATCAGTGAGGAAAAATGAGAATTGAAGGTATGCACTAAACTAGGTTCTCTCTGCAATTGACCCACAGGTGATTCCAGCAACAGCTATAGCGAAAGCCCATTGGTAAAGAAAGTAACTATAGTCGTAAATACTGTTGGGGATGCCTTTGAGAGCAAAAAACCTGGTGAAAGGATTGGCATTGGAGCTATCTCCAAATGATAAAGCGACCCCAAAGAGATAATAAGAAATACTTCCAACAACCGCATCAACAACATTATGTTCATAGCATTTTTGGCCCTCACAGAGCCGGCGCACAAAATGGCAAAGCCAAGTTGCAATCACAAAGACCAAGTAAGCTGAGAATAGCAGATAAATGGCATTGATAGAGTCTGCGACACTTTGTTCCCATGAAACCTCCATGAGAGCCTGTCAGTCAGAGAGGAGTTATTAGGGATATAGAGGAGATGGTTGAAGAGAATTGAGGAAGATAAAGAGTTAGAGGTCGCTACTTTTGCAAATTTTGTCAGGGTACCAAGTCGACTGGTAGCTACTGCTGTTCTGTGGCCTACCTTTCACATCTTTTTGTTTGTTTTGTATTATTAAAAGTCGTTAGCTACTCCTGTGCATCTTCAATAACTTGCTTTAACTGGATAGAACTCCCTAATGTGGATGTTAATCGATTAATGTAAACTATTTATAGGATGCATTAATCTGTCATAACTTAAATCTCAAAAGTTAAAATTTGAAAGTTAAAGATTTTTCTTTGTTTTAAGAAAAGGATCTTCAAGCTATAAAATTTAATTTTACGAAAAGAGGGCAAATCTCTCCTTAGCTTCTCATAAAAAATTTAATTTAAAATTTTTCATTATTTCCAATATCATTTTGTAATGTATATAAAATAGTATTATTTCCATTCTAAAATGTAATTGTTTCATCTTCGTTATTTGACCCTTCTGACATGATACCAAATAATACGTGAATTTTCTTAAATTTAACATTTATTTGAAATATAGTTTATAATTGCTATAATTATTAAATGATTAACTGTAATCAAATAAAAATCAATCAACTATAAATTCTGGAAATCTAAAATTTGGTCTATTGTATGTTATAGAATAAATGTAGGGATTTTGTTTTCAGTTGTTTGTGCTTCATTATATGTTGTTTGGTTGGGATATTTGCTTTTAAGTTTTTTTCGGCCATTTAGTTTCACTTTTTTTTTTTATTATAGCGTTTAATTTCTATTTTTACATAAAAATAATCTTTTTTGAAGAAATGTGAATATATTAACCCATTAAAGGCATTAAAGATACAAAACTTGAAATAAAGACTTACACGATGTGTCCAGTGCCTATTGCTCAAGGCCTACTAACTTAGAAATATAGAAAAGTGATCAGAGTGAGTTAAGCAATGTGCTAATTTGAGAAAAGAGATTGAATACATTTGTGCTTGTCTTTATACACGTAAATGATACCTTATCTTGTCAATTACCACCCTATCATTGCTTTGACTTTGGTTGGAGAATATTGTCTTATTTCTTTCATCTCATACAAAAGTTATTAGATAGGACAGAGCTAGTTGATAATTTGTGATTGACTTTTTTTAGCTTTAATCCACTATATAATGGCAAGTTCTAGGTGCATTATCTAGATTATATAGGTTTATAACTTTAATCTAGGCTGTTTTGGGGTAAATATATTGGAATAACACATGATCGAGTGTTTCTTGAGAGGATCTATAGAGATTAAACCAGTTGGAGTGACTATTAAGCTTGCTAACCTGTCCATTGTAGGAAGTCTGTCTTTAATAGCCAACTGTAGGGTGTGAGTAGCTCTAGGCAGTGAATTTTTTAATCCATAGTAACTTGTACGAGGGCACTCTTAGTGTAGAAACATTGAATAGTTTCTTAAATTATGTTATTGATAAAATCTCTTGAGGCTGTAGCTTTTTAGGTAAGTTTGTCTTTAATGTCGAAAGTAAGTGCAAAGCTGGATAGGAATGATGCTATGTCTGACGCTGGGAGAATGTTGATGATAAT
>JANSVB020000408.1:5202810-5213444 GCA_025504935.2 Erythroxylum haughtii
CTGTGGAATGTCCTAAGTAACTATTACATCTTCCTCTTGAAAGCTTTTTCTTTTCTTTTCTCTACAAAAACTCCTCTTACCCTTAGATTGGAACTGTTTTTGAAATAATGGATGATCATTTGAGTTAGATTGCATGATAATCATTTCTTAGAATGAAACCTCTATGATTTTGTCACCATTGACCTTTTTTTCTTACTAAATTTGAGATTTAATCATATATATTTTTGTAACCTCTGTGATTTTGTCACTGGGGAACTCTGTTTCTTCCTAACTTTGAGTTTTAATCGTATATATTTTGGTTAATGCAATTGTTTACTTTTGAATGGTGTTAACAGTTCTAATTGTTATAATTTATTTTGTTCAGTGTGTAGGTAGATATACAAGTAACAGTAGTCAGTGTTCAAGACAGATGTTATACTGACTTGGAAATGAAAAACATTAATAATAGCTAGGCTTTTGGTTGAAGGAAGCTTATCACACACTCTTGTCAGTTAAAAAATGGTAAGAATCATTTGTTATTTGCTAAGGGAATACAATTTTGGATGTTTCAATATCGTACTCGTATGGGACTTATTATTTGGTAGGCGATGTTAGTAGGCAAACATTGGCTTTTCAATGCATCTATAGAGAGTTACGTAAGGCAGATAGTGCAGTTGGAATTTTGAGATCATATGTTAAGGAGGATTATGCTCCAAAAGTTGCAACAGGTTTTCATCTTATTTTCAACATTCATTGATGACTCTTTATTTAATTTGTCTCAACTTCTTCTACTGCTTACGATTCTTGGCAGATATGCATGTTTTTAGTTTGATGCCTATGACTGGCCCATTACATCTGGTAAGATTTTACATTGCTATGAATTTTTGTGATGCCTTATTTATTTATGTATCTTTTAGTATTATATATGTATGAGCTATGGAAAATTATTTGTGCATTTGTGGACATACAATTGTGTTAGTGGCAAGTGCATATATGTGTTAGAATATTTGTTGATATTTGTATCTACTGATATATTACAGTGTTTGACACTTGAAAATCTTGATGGAAAATATACATTCACTTGAGTATTATGCCTAAAGTAAAAAGTTGATGAAGGCCAGTCAATATGTAGCTCATACAGGTTTTAAGGGTTTATTCATTTTAGTTTGTCTTTTCCATTTGTTTGCGATCACAAAAATAATTTACTAAATTTGATAAGTAATGCAATCGTAAGTAATATTATCTACTCTTCTAACAATAGAAAAATTAAAAGATAAGGGTTAGAGAATAGATGCCGCAATTTTATACTGGTTCACCCCAAATCTTGGGCTACGTCTAATCCTCAGAGTTTGTCTAAGATTTCACTATACTCTTCAACTTTACAGTATTCTTTCTATACTTGCAGAGCCTCTTTAGATCTCTATCACAAAGTATTCTTTATCTGCTTTCTTAGCCTCTCCAGGCTCTAGCCCTTCTTTCTCTCTCTAGGAAAGATATTTTGGAGCTTCACGTTACAGATGTATTTGCTCTCTTCTTTCACACTTTGAATACAGAATTTCTCAAAGTATTGTACAATCAAATTTTCTTTCTTGTTAAAACGTTATTTAGTCTTAGACTAGAACTAGTATTTATAGCCTAAGTCTCCAACTGTCTTCTTGAGAAATTGCTTCTTAAATCTTCTAGAAATCGTTATTAGTTGAGTCTTGTAACTAACTCCATCTAACTAATTGATTGACATTCTAGAATATCTTCCTTTTGTATCGACTGGTATAATACTTCTTCTTTTATCACGTTTTGTCTGTTATTGCGCTTCGTCTGGTATCACGCTTCGTCTGGTGTTACGCTTCGTCTAGTGTCTCGCTTCATCTGGTATTGCGGTTCGTCTGGTGTTGCGCTTTGTCTGGTGTCACGCTTCGTCTGGTATTGCACTTCATCTGGTGTTGCACTTTGTCTAGTATTGCACTTCGTCTAGTGCTGACGTATCGTCTATTATAGATATATTGTCTGTTATTGACCATGCATCTTCTGGGTTGGACTAAATGTTACTTACATTTTTCTACATACTTAACAAACTTATCAAAACAGTTCATACATTTCTAAGATTATTATTATTTGATTTTCATCAAAATTAATATAAGTGAAGTCCTCTTAACTTAACAACTTAAGGCAGGCTTTGATAGTCCAAAGCCAATTGAATTAGATATTTTTGTACTAAATATTAAGTTGTAGTAGATAAGATAAAGTTGCTCTTATTCCTGTTGATGCATAAACCTGAAATGGATTGAAATGTATTAAGGAGTCTAGTAAGATGTTGATTGAGTTTCTTTTTCACTTTGTAAAACATAAGTGCATCATTAGAAAATGCATTATCAAATAGCTTGAGATTCTTGCTTTCAGTATAGTAGTCAAAGCTATCTAAGCTCTCAACGTTTTATTTAGTAACTCTAATAAGTGCCTTTATACATATGCTGAAGAGGTAAAGAGACAAGGGACCACCTTGCCTTAGACCCCTTTATGTCTATGAATTCTCAGTTGGTTCTACATTTATTAGGATGTTGAAAGAAGTTATAGTGACTGTTAAGCGATTTTTATATGTAATAAAACTCTAAATACCCGTAAGTATACGGATCGTATCTTATAGTACCGAAAGGTATCGTTCTCACGAGGATTACATAAGAATCAATTCAAACCTAACTTTGTCTAAGGTAACAAGAAATTGATTTTTTTTATGAAAGTAAATAACAAAAATTGAAATAAATAATAAATCAAAGAAAATACGTAAATAAAAAGTGACCTGCCAATAGTTTAGGGTTTGATCAAGGATGAATACTTAAGACTTATTCTTCCTTTATTTTGTTTCCTTAACTAATATTGATCCAATTATGTGTTGATCCCAGAATTCCTAATGTATTGATTACTATATCTCAAGACTTAATCAATTAACCCTGATTGAATTAAAAAATTCCAAATTTGCAACCACTTGATTCACAAAACTTTCCTTAATGTTTTCAATCAGATCTAAAATTATCTATTAGATGATTAATTTCTCACATGAGATCTCTCTTTGAATGATTATTAATTTGATAATTACGGGACTTATTAAACTATCTACTCTAGTTGCGCAATCAAATCTAATTACTTTTAACTCACTCTTGATACCTCAAGAAACATAAAATTGAAGGTTGAAAACTATAGAAACACTTATAATATACTCTCATCAACACAATTCTAAGCCTATACATATGATAATCATCCAATAAATACCTAAAAACACATTAACACTCCTGTTAAAGCATAGTATAAACTATACCTATCCACACTTAAAATTTTGCTTATCCTCAAAGAAGGGAAAAAACATATAAGAATACATTCATGCAATATACAATAATGAGACAATTGCATCAAACTTTAGATAATCAATTTAACCGCAAACATCAATCATTTAAATTGTATTAACCTACTAACCTATGTGTTTCATGGTTAAGCACTTTAAATTAAATATACATATGAATCAAAATAGTAACATCTATTCATTCACCTATAGCACTTGTACACATACATTTATAATTAGTAATCAATTAAAAAATGCAACTATTAGTAAGTATCCCTTTATGAAAATTCTTGCTACTTTAAAAGATCAATAAGTTTTTTCTATTGAAATACCATTTTTATTTTTCTTTAATATTAACCTAGTCTTTTGATGCGAAGGTAAACACTCTACAATGAGTGTCCCCCGATTACTCAACTAAGCCATATTTTTTTAATTATTTAGCTTAGTTGGAATGTCATTATAGCGTTTTGATGCGAAGACAATCATTTTCTTATGAATGCCCCCGGTTACTTAACTATATCACATTTTCAATTGGCTACCAACTCTATTCTTAGCCCAATTTTTTTTAAAACTTTGGCATTAGTAGGGAGAATGTGTTACAAAGTAGGAAATTAAGGGGTGGAGATATAGAGGTCCAATATCTATCCAATTGTCAAACTAGAAGCATGTTTACTCTCTATTTCCAATCACATTTTTTATCTCCTTGTACATTGTTTCTCTAAGGCTTAGAAGTTTAGTAGTTATAGAAGTGCTGGAATTGGGTTTAAGCATTGCATTTGGGGCCATTGCCACCCATAATTGGGTTTTAAAGATCAAAAGCTAGATCTTTTAATATACTCCCTATGCATCCATTTCACCCAAAGTGTTTCTTTATTATGAATAGAATCCATATTCTCTTTTCCATTAAGGAATTGTTTGTAGCTCGAATTGAATTGATCCTAAATCCCTTTGGGATTTATGGAGGAAAATCTTTTCCACTTGACTGTAGAGGTTCTCTTATTGCTTCCTGACCTACTCCACAAAACTTTTCTAAGAATTCTTTTAATATACTCGATGATCTTTGTTGGTAAAGCCATATTAGAACTCTATTAGATGTGCATACTACTAATAACATAAATGATTAGTTGAACCCTCTCATTGTAGGATAAACTCCTACACATTGAGTTATAATTCCTTCTTTAAAAAACATCAAATAATGACTTATCATAACTATATATTAATCTAGTAAAAGAAAAAGGTAAACTAAGGTATTTGAAAGTGGCTTTACATAATTGGATTCCAAAAATCTCCACCAAGAATTGATCCAAAGGATGAAACCATGAATAAAGATTTAACTTTTGCTCATATTGATTGAGAGTCCAGAGATTTATGAGAATTGTTGAAGGCAATCCGAGATAATAATTGTACTGAATCTATATTAGTCGCATATGGCAGAAGTAAGCCATTCCTAAATAAAATGTTATAGAGCTTTATTTTCCTGCATCTAAAGTTAAATTTACAAGGTTTCCCTAGAGAAATGTTAAAAGAAAACATTTTAGTAAAGACCTTTGTAGTTAGAGAAAATAGGTAAGGAGATGATGGATCCCATTGTTTGATCCCTTTTTAGCCATTTTAAACATTTGAGTAGCTTTTCCATTTATAAGAACACTAAATGATGAAATGGATGAGCATTGAAACACGCAGTTGATGAAGACTAAAGGAAACCCAAACACTTGCATGATTTGAAGAATGAAACTCCAATTAAGGGCATCAAAAAAATTTATCTTCATGCAACAACTTTTAATGGACTTTTCGAGTGATATTCCTTGGTCTCAAGGCCAAGTTCTTAGAGACAATTTTACCAAGGATATCACAATAGGATATATGTCTAAAGTTCGAAAAAGATGTGCAAATAGGAATCTTGGGGATTAGGCATAGAAATATTTTGTTCATTGGCCAAGATGCTTAAACTAAAAAATTCTTTAGCAAGATTACTAACATGAGGTTCTAATAAGTATTAAATCCATTAGGTCATGGAGCTTTATCTGGGTTTAAACTAAAAAGGAAATCCTAATCTGTACAGTGGAGAGTAGTTTTGTAAGTTGGTTAATCTAGGATTGTCTAAGGGTGAGAGATATTAATATAAAAAGCAGAGAGGGGGAACTTACAGAATTAGTTTTAGAGTCTAATTTTGAGTGATTAAGGCTAGAGACTTCAACTAATATTGATTAAAACAAGGATTGCACTTAAGATCCAACATAATAAAAATTTTATTGCAATTTCTTCTATTATAGATAGAACTATGGAACAAAGATGAATTGGAATCCCCTTCCTTTAGCCAAGAAATTTTGGCCTTTTGCCTTATTAAGGATGTGTGAGCTTTTAGTGAAGACGGATAGGAATTATGCTTAGATTTTTTCTTTATGTTTCAAGTCACCATTTAAAGGATCATTATATGGAGTAGTCTGAGTAGACAAGAGATTCTTTCAATTTCCTTAAGTAGGTCATTTGGACTATGTGTAACTTCTTCGATTCCTCATTTATTCTCTTCAACTTGGAAAGAAGTTGGTAAGTAGAATGTCTACTCCTTTAGCTACTAGGTTTTCATATCTCTCCATTTTCATGAGAAAATTGAACAATTTATAGATGTTTTAACCTTCCTTATATGAAAGCCCATTCTAATCTCAAGGGGGAGTAATAAGATATTCTAGGATAATTGAATAGCCCAAATTTGTTAGGGAATTTTTCCATCCGTTAAGAGTTTACAATCCCCCTATCAAGTCTTTTCCCTCTCACTTGTTAGACCATGTAAAAAGATTTCCTCTAAATGTTAGATCTACCATGACAACATTATTTAGCAATCTCTAAGATCCTCATCCATTTTTCATAATTTTATTCTCAAACCTTCAATTTCATGAGAGTATAAAATGCAGTTGTAGTCCCCCAAAACAATCTATGGACCATTAAAGTTTTTGACTAAATCTTCAATGTCTTTCCATAAGAATCTTCTATAAAAAGAAAATTGACAACATAAACAAAGGTAATATAAAGTTTTTCCAAGAGTAAGAGAGAATAAGCCTTCGTATGAAAAAAATTAATCTTATTATTTAGTGGTGAGAACTTTAAGGACTTTTGGGTTGTCAGCTACGATGATTCCCCCTAATTGATGGAATGCATGGTTGGATAAGGTCTTTGATTTGCTTATTATAAACTATGTATAAACCTTTTTCTTAAAATAGATTCCTTAATCTTTGTTTTTAGCAAGCTGATTAAAAGAATTTTTTCCTTTTAAATTCATTCATGCTATGATCATGGTTTAAAAGGCAATTTAAAAGGCTTAATAAGCCCCTTCCTTTTTATTTTCTTCTCGATTTCCTTTTGATAGTTTCCAAAGATGGGGAGCCTCTCATTTTATTTCATAAATTGTTGGGATCATAGGGTACTAATAGATCATGCTCCATTGGGAGTTTAATCTCCAACTAGGATTCTCTCCAGTAGTTCTTTAGTTAAATTTGAGTCTATAAAGGTTTGAGGATCAGAATGAACATTAGGGGGATTAGAAGAATCAAAAGGAATTAAGGAGGGAGAAATTCCAAAAGGGGGGATCATAGAAGGTTGAATTAGGGAGAAGATGAGTAGAATCCTGAGTGAACAAAGGTTATGAAGAATTAGGGTCTTTAAAGGGGAAAGAATTGGTGAGAGTCAAAGTTGAAGGAGGTTGAGTTTGAGAGGGAACTTAGGAGACCAGAAGAATTAAGGAATTATTAATAAGATATAAATTGGGATTATTAGCTTTAAGTTTCCAAATTTTTGTTTATGACGGTTGATTAGGTCTCTAGGGTTAGGGGATTATTATTTTCCTTAGGGATAGTTCACTTTCATTACCAAGTCTAAGCGCCTTAAGAGAATTAAGTAGATTTGTTAGCCTGTCAAATTTAACACATATTTTGGAAAAGCCAACTCTCCTTATCCCTACAGTATGCTTATTGAATCTCATAGGTTTTCCAATGGCACTTGCAAGGTAACTCAACTCCAAGGTTTTATAATACTTTGAGGGAATGTTGTGAAAATATATCCATAAATGGATGGACCTTAGGGAGTTTTCATCCAACATATAATTGGTCTTCTTTTTATCTGAACATCTGCTTCCTCTCTAATGCAAAGGACTAGAATACATAACTTGTATCCTTAAATTTGAAGAGGAAATGGTCTTCTTTAGTGACAAGTAATTGCTCCAAACCAAGCTTAGACCATAAGGCTTCAACCTATATTTTGATGGAATGATAGAGAGGATGTTTGTCTAGGAAAAAGATCACAAGGGTGGCTCTTTACCTAGCTACACCAACTTAAAGAATCTCCAAAAGGGAAAAGGATCATGGGAGAGAATTCCTTATCTAAAGGGATAAGTCTAAACTTAATGATAGGTTCTCCATCACTAACCACATGGCTCCAAGATTTAGGAGAGGCATTAGGAACAAAATGGATTGATAAAACAAAAAGGGAGGAAGAGCGTTTAACAGAATTACAAGAAGATGATATGAGATTGGTCTATCTTAGTGGAGAGTTAGAAGGAGGGAAAGGGGAAAGGGGTCTGATAGATTTGGAAACGAGAGGAGGGAATAGAGTAGGTAGGGAAACTAAAGAAAGGGTTATTAGAGTTAAGCAGATGTAACAGAGGTATTATGGATATTCAAGGCATTTAGAAGAGCAAAAGAAGGAGTTGAGGATGGTAATGAAGGAAAACATGGATTTTAATGTGAAATAGAGGATTTTTGAGGTGAAGAAGATGAGTTATAGACCAATGGGTAATAGACTGAACAACAACAACAACAACAATAATACTCAGTACGAATCTTATTGACATATGAGGCTTGGAGGGATCCAATAGTATGCAGCCTTACTTCTAACTAGTAGCGATATTGTTTCCAAATGACTGAATAATGGACTAAACCTATATCAAAAATGGTAAAGATCAGTTGTGAAAAAGGGCAGGGAAGTCAGTTGTTAAATTTAGTAAACAAAAACAATGTTTAAGGTAGGAAAATAGGGTTATGGACAAGGGAACCTAGAGAGACATTAGACCTTCTCTCACTTTAGGAAAAAATAAAAAGGTAAGAATTTTATAGAACTAGAACATTACAGTTACTTAAACAAATATTCAAATTTAACTATTTTAGTAATAAAAATATTTAAAAGTTGAAACCTTAATGAAATAAAATATGCAAGAATAAATAATCTAATATTAAATATTCATGTAATATATAAATGAAAAAGGAATTACTTTAATAATCTAAAGGACTGAAAAAGGCAATATAAAAATAAAATATTACATATATAAAAAGCATAATTTATGAAAGATATTTTAATTTAATATTAACATCCTAACAATCAATATTTTTATATCTTCTTTATTTATACTTATACGTAAAGAAAATAATTATTTAGTTAAGTAGATCATTTTAAAAATTAAAAAATCTTGATAACTTACTTTTTTAAAGAATTTAAAAGTGTATTACTAGAAAAAGAGTTAAGGTAATTAAATGAAAACAAAGCTCTTAAGAATAGCTTAACAATACAACTAGTGTAAAGTGATTCAAACGTAAAAACTAAAGTTGTTCCTAATTGCAACTGAATCTTTTTTTTTAATAAATGAAAATAATTTCATTAAGCCCTAAGGCATAAGAAAATTTCGTTGCATATTTGATCAAGAAGCAAAACTGCTTCGTTTCAGTTTTTGCTAACCTTCTATTTCATCTTAGTGCCATCATACACCCGTGTCATCATATGATGCCCCATCTGTCCTTAATCTGAGTGCTTAGCCCTTGTTTAGCTTTCTAAAACACAAAGTGAGTCCTACTTTTCACATAAGAGTGTGATGATGAATTTAGTAGCTCTTCTAGATTGTTCTCTGAAAACGTGATTGTTTCTTTCCTTCCACAGATTCCATAACAGGTAAGAGAACGCAATTTGATATAACCATTTGTTTTCTTTTGATCCATGCATGTTCTTTATACTCCTTTCGATTATTTCTTGTCATGTTTTTGGTGGAGACCCAATATCACATTTTTGGGTGATTATGTTCCATGCTCTTGATGAGTATATACAGTTAAAGAATATATGATCCAGTGTCTTTTGACCGGTGTTGCATAGATAGCATCGATTTTGAATACTTAGGTATTTGGCTAGTTTATCCATTTTCAACAATCTTCCTTTCCCTGCTAGCCATTGAGTGTAAGAGGCTCGTGCTAGCGCATGTTTATGTTGGGAATTAATTCAAATTTTAAAGTTGTTTAAATTCCTTTAGAATAGGTCTTAGATTATCTTAGAATAAGTCTTGGATTATATTTGATCTTATCTTGTAAGTTAGATTTAGTGGTTGAAAAATCTATTTAGTTGTTTATATTTTGTTTATAAAAGGCAACCAAGTTTAATAATAAAAGTATTGGAGTGTTAATTATTGTTTAAACTTTTCTTATCCCATTTCTTTCATCTACTCTTCTTTTCTTCAAAATTCCAACAAAGACGTGTGCAAAAGCTCGGGCATAAGTCTACTGTAGAACTAATCAACAACTATAAATTTGTAGTGCTAACACTAGCATTCTGCTCATGGCACCATACGACTTTAATAAAGATGCAACAACTAAGATGTTATTTCTGTCGGGACAATGCAATGAGTTCCAAGGAGACAAACAAAATGCGTATCATTATGGTTCCATCTAACGAACAAAAGCATGCCTTTATGCTAAAAGGGCTCCAACGAGATTCACGCACCATATCATCTAGAGACCACAGACCATGTTTATTTTCCTCCGCCCAAGCATTGGATACGAAAGACAGATATCTACAATGCGCATGTCTTTGTCTGTACGATGTTCGTACATCTATTGCGATCCTTATCTACACGTTTTGCTCTTGAATTAAGAATGACACCGATCTTCAGGACTGTAAACTTTTAAACCCTTACTGTATATGTTATAACTTTTGAAGGTAGCTAATTGCCAAACGACACGGTCAGTCTCATAGTTGTCGTATTCGTTCTTAGCAATACACATAAGATGAGGTTTAGGGGAATGTTTTTTAATCGTTTATCCACGGGGCCTACACCATCATTTAAGCATCGTCAATCTTCGGATGCTTAAAGAAACGAGTTTAAGATTATTTTTTCCTGTCTAACATTAAAATGATATCATTTTTGTTATGTTTCTCTAGAGTTACTTCAGATATTGTAATGACTCTTGTACTTTTGGATTTTTGTTTCAACTTTTACTGTTCCACTTCTACTATTACATTATTTATTTATATAATGTATTAAGTAAATTATTTATTTATTTATTTTTCATTTATG
>JANSVB020000408.1:5213544-5227434 GCA_025504935.2 Erythroxylum haughtii
TGTATAAGTTGTATAAGTCGAGTTGTATATCAGTGTAAGTCGACTTATGATTGGGAAAGTTGTTTCCTTTCATTTTTTGGCTGTTTCAAGAGCAAATTTGGGTAGGTTAGACAGCAGGATTCACCTGCAGGGTGTCAGCAAGGCTCAGGGTCCCGGGAAGGGGTCTCCGTAGGGTTCCTGTCTCGGGACAGTTGGGCTCCGGTAACGGGGTCCGTCATGTAGTGAGCTTTGATTCTCTACTAGCTCATAGGTTGTCCACTTAACCTTCCAGAACTTTGTTTTCTTTCCATCTTCAATTATGTATATATTGCTTGTTTAAGGTGTAAATAACTTATCGGCCAAAAAAAGGTTATAGTTGTTTGATTATGTCAAATCCTTGATAATTATGTTTAGTAATCAATTTATTAAGTTGGTAGATTGAACCTCATCTGCTAATTTTAAAAACGCTAATATTAAAAGCATTTTTCTCTAGCGACTGAAAAATTAAGGGACTAAAAGATTATTATATCTAAAAACTATTACAAATTACTTAAAAAGATAGAGATATATAGAGATAGCGATATAAATTTAACTTAATTTATACAAATTTTAAAAAGTTAGTTATTAAATTAAAATTTTAAAATTTTAAATATTAAATTAAAATTTTAAAATATTAAATACTTTTAAATTTGTTATCTCTAATTATATTACATTAATTACTTTTGTATAAATATGATATTTAGGTCTCTTTTATATCAATATTTAGTATATAATATTATTATTACTTGTATATTGTGTTTAATTCAATTCACTTTAATCTAAAATTAATAAGTTAAATTTAAATTAATTTTTTATCTCAATTTAAATTTTAAGAGATTAATATAAACAATATTTTAAAATAACATTATTTTAATTGAATATATTAAAAATATAGTTTAAATTTTTAAAAATTTTAAAATTAAAATTAAAATAACAAAAATTTATATTTCCTTAAATTAGAAATTAAATCGATATTATTTTTACATATCCAATTTTATATTAAGCTCGTTGGTGTTACATTTAAGGAAAAACTCCTGGTATCATCCAATCGAACTCATTTTCAAGCTTATTTTTAGTGGCATTTTAGTGATTTCTCAAGTTCTTTAGTTAGCCTTTGTCAATCCAAGAGGATCTCGAGAAGTTTTTAATCAAACTTTTTCATCATTGAAAAGTTGTATTGAGAGGGCTTTCAGTATTCTTAAAGCTCGATAGAAGATATTAGAAAAAAAATGATAATGTTGACTTCTTTTGCTCTTTCTAAATTCTTATAAAAAATATTCAAGAAAACACTAAGATATAAACAACTAATATTTATATCCTTACAAATCATATTTTTGTAAATCATAATCTTGTAAGTCATTTTACATATGAACAGTTAATACTAAATAACCATTTTTATCAAACATCATTAAATAAACTACTAATATTATCCGCTGGTTAAATCAACTATATTAATCAGCCATTAGCTAATTATTGATAAAATTAGCAAACAACTAATGCAATACACTGCATGTCAAACAAAGCCTAAGTTCTTGATGATATTTTGCCATATTGAGGACACATTTCTTGTACATTTGCAGCTCAAAAAATGTGAATCTTTAATGTACTAAACTTTTTTAACACGAGAAGAGTTAAAAATTAAATTTTTTCTTTGTAACTATAATGACCTACTTTTTCTTACTTTTTTAAAATCAAATTTGTTATTTCTTTAGTTAATAATTAAGAAATAACATAAGGCATCGTATAGTTTGAGAGATATAACATTCAAAATGAGTTTATTCTATATATAGATGAAATATTGATTTTGAGAGACGACAACAATTAAGAGGGTGTTTAGTTAAGGGGTATGAGAATAAATCAATAGGAAATGAATGAATGGCAATGGTTAGTTACTTATTATGATTGATTGAATAGTTTTTCATACCCGAGTCTTAAGTAATAGTCCATACCCTCCATGTATGAGAGAAATGGTTTTGATTCCTAACAACACTAAAAAATTTTAATTTTTTATTAAATATAATTAATTAAATTAATTAATTAAGATAAAATATAATTAATTAAAATATAAAGTATAATTAACTAAATAAATTAATTAAGATAAAATATAATTAATTAATGAAAATATAATTAATTAATAAATTAAAATAATTAATCAAGATAAAATTTAATTAATTAATTAAAATCTAATTAAAATTTAATTGATTAATTAAAATCTAATTAATATGTAATAATTAATTGAAATATAATTAATTAATTATTTTAATTATATTGTAGTTAATTAAAATGTTATTCATTAATTACTTAAAATATAGCATCATTTAGATTTTCAGAGGAAATGTAAATTGTATTAAACTATTACTTTATTTTACTATAGCAATAGAAAGATGGATATTATGGTTGTGTCGATGAATTGCACAATATTTTGGATGATTAAATTATATTTTGAGGATATTATGTAACTAATGATATATTGATGCAGGAAAATACTAGAGTATTTTTTCTTCAAAAGCTATTGGAAAGGGAAAACCGTAATATACTTATTCTAAACATTCTGTCATATTAAATAGGGTGCATAAATTAAAAATAATCAATTAAAATATATTTAAAATTTGATATAAAGCAAAATTTTAATACATTTTTATGTCTCAACATTTTTAATAAACCAACCATCATCAATAATAATAGTAATCATTCCTTCATTTTAACCAATCATTTAATCATAATGATTATATCCATTCTCATTTCTCACTATATTTATTCTCATTTCTATTTTCATTGGCCTCTGTAAATCAAGCGCCCTCTAAAGTTGTGTGTTACATGATATAACTATAATAAATATATTGTCATGTAACACTTAATCAAATCACCCAATATTGTTTGTCTTGTTTTTAATAGGTATTGACTTTAAGAGTATAAGTGGAAAAAAAAAACCAAATCTCAGATCACATATGATAGTTTTAAAAGAGTTAATTTAAAAAATCTTCAACTTTTCTCAAATTTATAATAATAATCTAAAATTTAAAAAATTACACTAAAATATTTTAACTTGTAAAAATAGCTAGCTATTAGACTCTAGACTAATAGTGCTAACATGGCGACATTTAATAAATAAACATAGTCAAGGCAACTAAATTTTTTAGCACGTGGGTGATGTAAGTATTATTAATAGTCATTTTTAAATAAAAATTAAATACCAAAAATATAAAAGTTACAGCTTCCAAATGAAATGCCCTAGCCTCTGGGATTAAGTAGATCTGGTCTTGGGCATACAATATTCTGTCTAACCGTATTTCACCCCAATGACCCCTCAACCCTACTAATACTATGGTGCTTGTTACACCAGTCACCAGGTATGTATCCTTATGTCAACTAACCCCCATAATTTGATTCTTTTCAAACTTTTATCTGTTTGTGAAATAATGCCATTAAAGTTTTTTCCAAACCATCTACGGACATTTAACCTCATTTATTCGAATTACTAGTCTTCTGTAAAAACCAATAAAATGCCATTCAAAGCTATTTGTGAACCTAAAACATAATGATTGTGAAAATCCAAGGTCTTAACCATAATATCCAAGGAATCCCTCGAGAGCACCACCGGGTGTTCAGCTTCTTCAAATGTCAGGAAAGCTGCCCACCTCCATTTCCGTGCCTACAATAAAGACAACTGCCAGATTTTGCTGAGATAGTATAGCTCAGAAGGAAACACCAATCCTCAAACTTTGCTTATCGTTAATCTTTCTTTTCTCAGAATCCAATAAGCGAAACCTGAACCCGCGTAGAGTAACAACCAAAGTGTACTGTCGATCCTCTAAAGAGTAAAAAAAGTATACTATCGAACCTCTCAGGTACCAGTTGCTGGTTTCTCTGGTTACGAAGGAACATGATCTTTTTTGAAGACCAGTTTACTTGGCCAACTTTTCTAGCTCATCTTGTCCTGGAATATGCCCACTAGATTCACTAAGTTGCGATCCAGCATAACATAGCATTTTCTGGCCGGCGACTCAGACAGGAGCAATTAATTGGATGGATCAAACTTATTCTTGAATGCGTGAAATTGAACATTGATGGAGCGTGTAAAAGTACAGCACATTTGGCCACAACGGGGAGACTTATTCGAAATAATTTAGGTGCTTAGTTGGGAGGCTTCATTCAGAATATTAAATGATGTTCTGTTGAACTTTGAGACGTCTTTTTTGGACTGAATCTGGCATAAAACCTTAGATATCGTAAGATAGAATTAGAGCTAGATTTTCAAATATTGATGAGTACTCTATTAGATTATACCAAAAGAACGTCGCTCAATCCTTTAGTTATGAGCATCAACGAATTATTAAACCGCAACTAGGTCGTAATCCCCAGCCATATTTACCGCAAGAATAATAGGTGTACCGATTAACTTGTCAATTTTGTTGCCAATTTTGAGTTAGAGATTACCACTTTTATAAATGCACCGTCAGAATGCTTCTCGATCTTTCTAAAGGATATAGTAGGGATTAGTATTTCTCGCTTAGTCATGTAATTTGTCGAGACTTTCTCTTTTTGTATATACATATATAAAAGATTAAAGACCCTTTTTTAAAAAAATTATTATGGTTCATCAAAAGTATTGGGCGACAACAATGGCTTCACTTGAGCCATTTGACTTTTAACCTCGGAAACTGCACACTTCTCTGTATTCAAACTCCTTCAACATGGACGGTAGCCACTGACCAGCCCTCCTCGAATCTCGCTATCTCCATTCACTATTGGCAATTCCTTTTGCTTTCTCTTATTTAGCGTATTGTTCGCTTTCTTTTTCTTTGCTTACTATCCAAAAAGATCTTAAGGTTCGCGTCTCTTTGCAACAATTTCATCTCTCTATCTGTCTCTCTCTCTCTCTCTTTAATCCAACCATCAAAATAAAAGAGATATTTCAGAACTCAACTGTTGCTGCTGATATCGTCTGTTTAGCCTCTTAAGTTTTCCTTTTCTTTTATGCTTGAAAGCATATGACGTCTAATTTCAAGCTAGATGTGGGTATTTCCGACTATTGTGAGGTTCCAGAACTGAACTTCGTGAATGACAAAACGACGACTGATGGAAGGACTAACTCAGTTTACAAAATCCTTAGAGGTATTCGTAAGCAGGGAAGCAAGTCATTTGGCTATTTCTTAACGAAAGTTGAGCGTAGAGCTATGGGTGAAAGGTATAAAATAAAAAGTCCACTTTTGTGTTTGTTTTGCTTCCTTACTCTGCATGCGGCGGGGACAAGCAGAGCTCACCTTTGCTATAGGCTAGGTATATCGTATAACTGGGACAATCTCAAGCTAGTTTCTTTGACATGTATGTTCTGTTAGTAATCGCTTGTTCTAGTCTTTTGAAGGTTGCGTATTCCTGTTTTCCTGATATAGGGGTAACTATTTCTAAAAGGACTGATTGCATGGTCTGTTGGATTTTGCAAGGCCCTTTGCAGAAAATAAATTGTTGGTTAGTGGCAATATAACCGTTGATCTAGACGTGGATGAGAAGCGTGAGCATGGATCATGGAGAAAATCTGGAGCTCTTTTGTCTGGAACTGCTTACTGCTTTTCTTCTTGTGGCATGATTTTGTTGAACAAAGTCATTTTATCAACTTATAATTTCAATGCTGCAATATCGCTAATGTTTTATCAGGTACGATGCTACCTACTTAGTCATTCAAATGCGAAAAAAGGAAACACAGTTTATAGCAACTACAAGACGAGACAAGATCTTCTGTTCAATATTATCCTGTTTTATTCTTTCTCATAGAATTTCAGCCATTTATTTTATGGGATCCGTGCGAAACTTATGCGGGACCTACATAAATAAATTGTTGAAATTTATTGGATACAATAAGACACCATAATATTGAATAGAATATCTGAACTTCTAAAAGAAATGAGTATAGGCTGGCCCACAAGCCACGCAAATTGTTTTAAAATAATTCTTTTAAAATTAAAAACTTAATATTTTTAATTTTGTTCAGGCAGACTTTACTCCTTAAAGTAAAACTATGTTATTTTGTTTAAGGTAATTGAATCTCAAATTAATCTGACCAAAGTTTAGCTAATTCATTTAAAACAAGACGGTCTTCCCTCCACTTTCGTCTTTTGGATCAAAGTCTACTTGTGTTAAAAAAGGGTGTTGATAGCTCATCGTATCATTGATCCATGATCACAAATTTGGCCATCATGCCTGAAAGCTCATAGTTTCATGTTGCTGCAGAACTTGGTCAGTTGTCTAGTTGTTGCGATTTTGGGCTTCTCTGGAGCTGTTTCACTGGAAAAGCTCAACTGGAAACTGACAAGTGTCTGGCTTCCTGTCAACATAATCTTCATTGGCATGCTCGCGTCAAGCATCTATAGGTATGTTTTTAGAAAGGATAATGCACAGTAATCCATTGCTAATTATTGCCAATTTTCTGCTGTTGATATTTGTTTTTCTAGTGCATTTGATTCCACTGCACTTTTCCCATTTCTTTTCCAGTTTGAAATACATTAATATTGCAATGGTGACAATTCTGAAGAATGTGACAAATATTTTAACAGCGATTGGAGAGTTGTACATATTTGGGCAGCACCAAACTCAGAAAGTCTGGACTGCTATGTTCTTGATGGTACAAAATATTGTTTCAATTATGCCTCTTTTCAATCTATGATTCTGAAGTGATCTATATTGCTAAATTGTGAATTTGCATTCGTAGTCTTGAAAAATGACTTCAAGAATTAGAAATTAACAGTTTATTACACAAACCACTTCAACAAATTTGGGTTGATGTCAGGGAGATAGTAGTACCTTGGGATTTGGTAGGTAGGGTTCAAATTCGAATAGTTACATATGGCATAGGATGTTTGTGTGTATTTTCACTCGAGCGCCAAATAGTTAAATTTCTTTACGCCCACTTATTGTTAAGAAAGAAAAACTCTATATAAGAGAGCATTTCTAATAAGGAAAGTTAAGAAAAAATAAAATAAAATAAAAACACAAGCCCAATGATAGTTTAATTACAAGGCCCTATGCCAATCAGTATCTTAAAACACCAGGAAACTAGAAAAGATTCTCTTCTGAGAACAACAGAAATAGCTAAAATGGGAGTGTTTTGGATACAGTGTTTTTGCTTCCGCATTTCATATCCTTTTCCTTTGTCTTCTTCACATTTTGATCTTGCTTATCATGTAAAAGATAAACGTCTTGAAATATTTAAAATTAGAAATGTTGTGATTTTGCAGATTATTTCAACTATTAGTGGCGGTATCACAGATCTCTCCTTTGATGGGACGGGCTATGTGTGGCAGAGTGTTAACTGCATTCTAACGGCAAGCTACACTGTATGTTTGTTGAATGTATTATTGGCATTTCCCTGATTCCAGACTAAATGAAAATTGCCAATCAACATATGACATTTCTTTTTTTTTTTAATAGCTCACCTTGCGGCGAGTAATGGACAAAGCAAAGCAGTGTACGAGAAATGGATCTTTGAACGAGATTTCAATGGCGTTGCTGAACAATTTGCTATCTTTGCCCTTTGCCCTCATTTTGATTCTGCTCTTTGATGAATGGGAATATGTTATCAACGTGTAAGAATATGTCATGAATTGCTTTTTCTCAACAATCTTAAATTTTTATCTTTTTGGTAATGCTGACCCTAATTTTGCAGGGATGTGATTAGATTACCAATGTTTTGGGTAGTTGCTACAGCTAGTGGATTACTTGGTCTTTCAATTAGCTTCACGTCCATCTGGTTTTTACATCAAACTGGACCCACCACTTATAGGTAACATTGTTTATTGCATGTATGAAATCCGCTTTTTGTATCTCACAAAAGTCTTTCGAGTGGGGATCTTCTGTCCGATTTTACTCTGTATAACCATGTCTAATGCCCAAAAACAAGTCGGTTTTGTCTTTAGAAAGAGTTGGACAGTCTCTAAACTCATGTCTAATGGTCAAAATGATGTCGTTTTGAATATTAGACAGAGTTGGACGGGGTAAAATTATACAAAAGGTATAACCTCGAGTCTCTCTCCTCGTACTTTTTAACTGGTCTGTGCATTCCCATCAACAATAATTCTTGTATGCACCAAACGGTTTCTATCTGTTACTATTAAACTGTCTGCTCTGCAAATTCCTTAAGGTGTTATGGAAACAGTAGTGAAATACTTTTTCCATACATCCCACCCCGACATTGTATGCAAATATCTTGTGATTTGAACAACATGCAGATATTTGCTACTGGATGATATTGGTTCTTTGTTATTACAGTCTCGTAGGTTCTTTGAACAAGATTCCTATCTCTATTGCTGGTCTAGTGCTGTTCGAAGTTCCTCTCAGTCTTCCAAATTTGTTCAGCATACTATTTGGTTACACAATCAACCCTCTTATTTTCTTTTGAAACCTTTACTTATCCTATATGCCTCTTATAATTTAATTTGTGCGTCTTCCAGGTCTCTTTGCTGGAATATTCTTTGCTAGAGCCAAAATGTCCTGACCCCCAGTATCGAACTCTTTGTGAACTGGATAACGAAGTGTTGCCTCAGAAAGATCTCTATTAACTTCTATGCCTTGGTTGACTCAACAAATACATTGAGAATTAACATTATCAGTGAACTTGATGTTGGAAGACAAGATTCCAGTGATCGATGGAGGAGACAACTGAGTTTATATTCTCTTAAGAGTTATTATATCCTATATAGAAGAGCTTTCTCATCAAAAAATTTAGTGAAGAAATGTTGTTGCTCTATTTTACTGAGGGTATGAAATAGTCCACCGGGAAATGCTAGTTACTTTTTTTCTAATTCTTATGGTCAACATAATAAGCCCTGTCATCTTCATCTTTTGTAACAGTTTCAAGACTTGTTTAATTTTTTTACTTTTCTTGCTTATCGCAATAGTTAACAACAGGATTCATCATGTCTTATCGGCCGAACACAAGGAACAATTAAGTATAGTGTCGACTGGTAGTAAGTTAATTAATAAAAAGAGTCAATGATCATTTAAGTTATGATTTGGGTCCCTTTATTTCACAATAGTAGCATGAAATCTCTAAAAAGTATTTCATTCAAATAAATTTTTTTGGTCATGAAATGCAACTTCTAGACATGATACTACTTAAAGTTGCATTATTTAAAAGGCATTGTTTGAATGATTTCTGAGAATTTGGATGAGAGAAATTTAAGTCTTTCTTTATCTTAAAAACTTCAAATCATAGTTAAGATGATTAGTGACCTTTTATGAAATAGTTTATTTTGAATGACCTTAAAACTTACCCATCTTTTAATACAATAGAATAGTTTGAATGAGAGAACATATTTAGTGCCTGGAAGCCTCTACCTATTGGTCTTTTCATGTGATGTTTCTACATAAGTTTCGTGAAAACAAAGAGACTGACTAATGAGGAGATTCTTATAGTCTGGTGATATTTCCAGAAGATTATTTACTAAAGTAAAAAGAAGCAAATTATATTTTCCTAAGGAGGAAGGAGGCCTTGGAATAATGCCCATAAAGTCACTAACAAGTTCTCGTGATCAAAAGAATATGGATGATTTCTAATGATAAGCAAACTCTTTTTAAGAGATGGATCCTTGCACATTACTTGAAGAATGAAAATTTATGAAATGTCCTTCCTAAATAAAACCCTTCTTGGAATATGGTTTACATTCTCAAATTAAGGAATAAATTTTGGATGGAATTCAAGCATAAGATAGGCAATATGGCTTCTACTTGATTGTGGTGTGATAATTAAACCAATTTTAGTCCTTTAATTAGTATAACAGAACTTACTCCTCTCAAGAGCAACAGCCTAAATCATGCATCAATAAAGATGTCCTTAGTAATAAATTAATGGTTGAGCATTATTCTCAACTCCGACAGATAGAGAGAGGACTCTATCAACTGATGCAGACATCCCCTTTATTTTATAGTGCCTCTTGCAAATTGTTATTAAGGAATCAAGCTTTAAGGGTAAAATGGCACAAGTTAGTTCAACTTAAACAAGCTAGCCACAAAGTGTCCTTCATTGCTATGAGCGAGAGATTGAGCTCGTCATAGAGTCATGGAGGAATTATAAATATACCATATTCTTGTGTGCTTAATAATTAAGAAAATGAATCCATTGGATACCTCTTCTTTAAGTGTAGCTTCTCATCATTCATTTGGAAAAGAATCCAATTTCTTTGTATCTTAAGCTCTCCTCCTACAAGTTGGCCAAGTTTGGCTGCAAGGGCATAAACCAACAGCTTAAACTTGTAAATTGGACATTAGTCATTCTAAATACACCACTTTTTTGTATAAAATATGAATTTTCTTAAGTATGTCTTGTCATAGTGATAGCTTAAAAATTTCATGATTAACAAAAAAGATAAAGAAAAGAAGGACATTCATTTACACCTTGTTGATCTACATGTACTCATCAATCTATACCCAAATACCTTAAAAAGGAATTAAAATTAGGGAGCTCAAACTATTCACTTGCTCAAGCTAAAAAGATAACTTTTCCGTCATTGCTGACTTAATTTGATGTGTAGAGTTAAAAATTTATCAATTATCCATCTTTACAAATTTTATATATATATATATATGTAGATATTAATATTAGGCTTATAATTTTACTTAAAGAAAAATATTATATATATATATATATAATTATTTTAATAAATATCTTTATAATTTTAAAATATAGAGAATTACATTAACAAATGTCTGCTTTTTTATTCTATCAATATTATTCGATAATAAGATATCATTAAGCCTCCTCTTATAAACTTTTTTTAGAAATTGAAACTGAATTAATAAGTGCTCATGGGAATAATCAAATATAAGCTATGAACACAACAGAGAGAATACCTTAAATGGCAATGTCCTAGTCTAACCTGAACAATTTAAAGGAACAACCAAGGAAAAAAGAGAGTGAGTATAGAGATCTAGCATCTATGGAGCTAATTATTGAAGCCTTGAATTGATCCCTTCTTAACAAGGGACTTTTATGAGTTTTAATATTAGAGTACATGTTATCATGTTCAGATGAGTAAATTTGTAATGCTAGGAGCTATATCTCCAAGTTTGAAAATCATTAGTCAGACATACATGGAGTGATTAGTTGTAGATTTAGTCATGGTCTTATGGTAGATTCCATCTGATCTTCATCTTATTACTAGTCTTAGTGTGATCCTTACAAGCTAGGATTATTTACTTGATATAGTTCAAAGTCCAATAGATGGGAGTGAGTTATCTATAAATATATTCTAAAATGGTCGAAGGCTCTCTCCTTCTATATTGCATAAGTCGTACAACTAAATGCTAAGTCTAAATATGTACAAATAACATTTTGATTAAAATCTCTAATTACCTTTTGATCGAAATCTCTGATTATTTGTTCATTATAAAATTCTTATACATATTAGTTTTGTACATAAAGTGTTGCATCTAGATTGCACCTAACCCAACAAATTTAATGTGAATTGAAATTCATAAAAGAGATAAGAAAGTAGTTTAACCCTCATATTCCATAATACATAACTAATTTTTTTTCTTTGCTTTTGCATTATCTGGCAACATATCTCTTATTGATTTCAACTTTGAAATCTTGTGAAAAGTACCTAAGTCATTATGCCAAAACTAGGTGTTAAGGTTATTACTAATCAAAGCTTAAACTTTTGGCTTATATTATTGCTCATTCCAAGCACCTGGTTAAGAGTCCAAGAACTTAATTTTTAATTATCATGTTCCAAAAGCTTATGTCCTTTAAATGATGAGAACGCGTCGATATAATCTAAATGGATTCCTTGTTGGAAAGTAATTTCCTTATTCTTTTAATGACTAAACCTTTGTTCATGTCTTTGATTATTACAATGACAAGTCTCCCTTCCTCCTTAAAAGTATAAAGATCACACAATTTTACTTTTGTTAAAGTTCCTTTGCTTGCATCTTCCATCCATAAGGAGTTATTAAGATTCCTCTCAATAGCCTTGAATAGATTCTTTGGAAGAAGAAGAAGAGACATCCAATAAGTATACATGTTGCCAAGAACTTAAATTACAAGTTAAAGCCTATTAGTATAAGATAGAAATTTGTTATATCAGGTGCTAATTATCTTATGAATTTGAATCAAATAGTGGCTGTAAATGATGGCCCTTTTATGGATGTTGGAATTACAAGATATTTGAATGGGGCATGCTAAGCTAAAAAGCCTAAAATTCTGATGAGATCCTTAACTAGAATCTACGAGTTTGCTGAACAATTAACATAATTTTTTATTTATATCAATACATGAAATTTTCTTAAAGTATGTAGGGAATTCATAAGAATTTAGATTGAGTGATGATCAACCTTATGTAGCAGCAACAAATAACTACAAAAAACAAGATTTAATAACTTAAGTCCTTTTTGTTTGAAATGGTACTTAGATATTCCAATTAGGCCATTGCTATAAAAGATAAGCCTAGTAAGTACCTTAATGTATTAAATAAACATATAAGGATATGGGATCCCTTTACTTAATACTTTTAGCCTGATAAAACCCCTTTGTTGGTTTTTTTATTCATAAGGATACCATAAGAAGTTGTAGGGATGCATTGTTGTATCCATTTTATAAAAATCTTTGGAAAACAAAAAACCTCTAGGAAATTAATTATAAACCTATAATCAATTGAATCAAAAGCATTATGGAAGTATATTTTTAAAGAACAATTTTTAATAGATACCATGTTATGATAGTTCTTGAATAAGTCTTAAATAGGAGAAGATTTTCCCTAATATTTCTTTCTCTAATAAAGGCACTTTGAATGGGTTTAATTAGAATCCTTGGAGCTTATTCCAACATTGTACCAAGCATCTTCAATATGATTTTGTAAATTACATTGTAACAAGAAATTTTCTTGAAGTCTTTCAAGGAATTAGGATTAGCTATTGTTAGACCCCGAATTTTTCTTATGATGTCATTAAGCATAAATTGTGATGGTTAGGTGTTTATGGTTTGATTTGATTATATTGGGTACAACAATGGTTAATTGGAGTATAATTGAGATTCATTAAGGTTTAAATAAGGGATTAGAGGATTAATTGTGTAAGGGTATTTTGGGGAGTTTACTTAAGTTGGAATGGATTTAGGCTTATTAGGAGGGTAAGTTGGTCTTTGACCATCTATTAGGTTTGAAAAGACTTAGAATTAGAAATAGAAAGAAAAAGAAAAGGAAAAGAGATAGAGAGAAGAGAGAGTGCCGTCGTAGGAAGAAGAAGAAGAAGAGTGGGGATTTCCGATTTCTCGAGTTTTCCGACCGTTTGGAGCGTTCCCCGGTAAGTGTAGCTTCGTTTCTCCTTGTTTATGGTTGGATTAAACATTGAGATAACTTGGATTGGGAGAAATCGATGATTTAGGGTTTTGGGTGGAAAAGTTGGGTAAATCGTTAGGTTGACAATTTTAGGATGGATTGGAAGCTTAGAATGAGTTAGAAGTGTAGTAGAAGGTTTGATCTTTGCCTTAGATGTGTTGCATTTGAGTTTGGAACGGATTGGAGTTGGAAAATTTGGGATTTTCAGGTTTCGGGTATGTTTCCCCGATCCGCACGCCGCGTGCACGTTTGTTGCATGCCGCGGCGTGTGCGGGCGATTCGCCGCGGAAGGCTTAGCCTTCGCCGCGGCAAGCGAGGCTTTCGCCGCGGCGAGCCCCTGTTGTCCGAAAGTGAAATTTTTAGTGTTTTGGGCATATCTTGGGCTACAGATGTCCGATTGAGGTGATTTTGGATTCGTCGTGAACTAGAGGGAAAAGACTACAGGTTGGGAAGTTCGGAATTGCCGCTTAGGATTCGGGAATTTTAGTCGGAAATCGAATGTAGACTTTTAGTATTAGGACTTTGGATTTTTACGCTTTGCGATTAT
>JANSVB020000408.1:5238200-5249400 GCA_025504935.2 Erythroxylum haughtii
GAGAATTATTGAAGTGCTATGGTATGATTGTGTGTTTGATTATGTTGGGATTCCGGACAGGAGGTCCGATGAATTGTAATGTTTGAGCTGAAATATTGAAGTGCTAAATGTTTAAGAATTGATGTTATTTAATTTTTGTTCATGGCTTGTTTGTGAATAAGTCATGTGTGAGTTTTTATGGACAAGAAAAATAAGAATTGGTTAAAAGACGAATTATGAGATATGATTGTATAAGAAGAATCTTATGAATTGAGATTTTGAATGAGGATAAATTTCCAAATGGAAAATTAGATCGCTTCGTATGAGATTGAATAAAATGAAAAAGAAAAAGAAAAAAAATTATACCGGTTTCGGATTCGTTTAATCCGCCACTTTGTTTTCCGATTCGTGAGTTCGTTCGTTCTTTCGTTTCCGCCGTTTCGTTTCGATTTGTAATTCGCCTTTCGTTTTGTTTTGATCCGATTTGATTTCTTTAACTTTCGCTCTCGATTTCGTCCGTTCTTTTGTCTCGCTTTTCGTTTCCATTTTCGTTTTTCTGGTTAGGGTCCGATTCTGAAATCGAGTCCCAACATGAAAAATACGTCAAATCCTAGCTCTCCTTTGCATGATCAACTGAAAGAGGGATTGTAATGTGATCACCAAGCCAAAAATAGTGTTGAAACACGTCGAGGAGGGAAAGAATCGCAAGTTTTGGCTTGGATATGGGTTGCTCATCACTAAAGGAAGCTAGATTTATGTGCCCAAGTAGAATAGATTGAGAAAGGAGATCATCAAGGAGTGTTATAACTCCTTTTGAGCTAGTCATCAAGGGATGAATCGAACCTTAGTACTTATGGAGCGTGCCTACTATTAGCCCTAAATGATAGATGACATTGAGGCCTACGTGAAGACTTATCTTGTGAGCTAAGAAAATAAGGTGGAGCTTAAAGCATTAAGTGGATTATTGCAGCCATTGCCAATTCCTAAGAGACCACGGGAATATCTCAATGGATTTCATCATCGGGTTGCCGAAAGTAGAGGGATAAGGCAACATAATGGTTATTGTGGATCGTTTCAACAAGTATGGAGTATTGATACCCATGTCAATAAAATTTACTGCAGAGGATGTTGCTCATTTGTTCTTTAGGTATATAGTCAAGTATTAGGTCATTCCACAAACCATCATTAATGATAAAACCATTCGCTTTACAGGACGATTTTGGACAGAATTGTTCAAGCTCTTGGGGTCAAAGTTAAACTTTTCTATAAGCTTTCGTCTACAAACTGATGGACAAATGGAGTGGTTGAATGCCTTATTGGAGTTATATTTGAGGTACTATGTGAGTTCCAACTAGCAAAATTGGGTTAAATTGATTGTTGTTGCCCAATTCTCATATAATTTGCAGCGAAGTGAGTCTACTGAGTTAGTCCTTTCCAGTTAGCTACTAGACAATAGCCTTTAACTCTGCACACTCTTGTTGTCGATTATAATGGTAAAATCCTTGGAGCATACTTATTCGCCAAAAGTTGGCATGAGAAGTTCGATATGGCAAGTGCATGTTTAAATTGAGCAGCCAAGAAGATGAAAAAATGGGCCGATAAGAGAAGGCACCATTTGGAGTTTGACGAAGGAGATTTGGTGATGGTCAATCTCCTTTTTCATAGACGTGTTGGAAGAGGTGTTCATAAGGGCTTGATTCAAATGTACGAATGACCTTTTCCAGGGGAGAAAATGGTAGAAAAGTTGGTGTACCGAGTCAAGATACCCTCACACTCGGAGATTCATCATGTATTTTATGTTTGTTTCTTAAAACCTTATCATGATGATAAAAAAAAGATCCAAGCAAGGGTGAATCAAGGCGCCCACCCACCACTATGACCATGATGCACGAATGTCAGGTGGAAGAGATCTTAACACATGGGACTATACCAAGAAAAGACTCACATCCACCCTATGATGAATACTTGATCATATGGAAAGGATAGCTGAAAAGTCAAGTTAGTTGGGAGCATAAGCTTTCTCTTTGGCAATACAAAGATAAAATCTAAGAGTTCCACTAGGATATGATGGGGACATCACTCAATTAGGTAGGGAAGAATGTTACGTTTTGCATTTTTTAAAGCTCACAAGCCAAAGTTTGGTTCAAAAAAGTCTTCTAGATCATGTTACAATCTAATGAAAGACTTTGATTAATTCTGGAACATGATATAAGCTTATGGAAGACTTTAGAAGCTTTTGAAATTTGGTAGAAGCCTATGAAAGCTTATAGAACATTGTGGAATAATATAGAACATTACAAAAGCTTGTACAATGTTTTAGAAAGGTAAATATTGTACATGAATTATGTAGAGTAATAAACAGAATTCTAGAACATCAATGTAGACCATTAAACCAAGTAAATCTTGACAATCTATTCTAGAAATGAAATAGTATACATACCCTTTAAGGGTGCTTATTTGTAGCATAAAAGACTATAAAGAACATCATAAGCATTGTAGCATTCTTAACGGAGTTCTCTAATAAAAGTATCTTGCATTCTTCCACCTTACTTCTTCTCTTTAGCAAAGTGTTTTGTGTACAAGGTTAACTTAGGAACGAAGCATACTTAAAAGGTCGAACGAGCATTGACGAAAGTCCAAGCCCATTGCAATGTCCGGGGATCAAGCCAAGGCTGGCCAATCAAATGGCAAAAGTCCAGACCTTCGAACATTCACATTCAGAATTTTACTAGCTTCCGACCCAACACTACCCAAATATCCTTATTTCCCTCAGCCTCGAGGAAAAATCATACTCCAACCAAAGAAATCGGCAAAAGTTGTACTCGCGAGAAAAGAAAAATGGAAAAAAAACTTTCGAATTTATGGGGAATATATTTTGAAATATACAAACTTTAAATTGTTGCATCTTCTGTGATCTTCGTTTTTTTTATTATTTTCTTTGGGCGTGTTTTCGAAGAATTTAGACTTCTTGAGCAGTATCTGGTGAGCTGGGAGGGAAACAGGTGTGTTCGCCGCCGGTGTTCCACAGAAAATGAGCGTAATTAGCTGCATGGTAGGTATTGGAAGGATCGCTGGCTATGGCTTCCAAGAAAGTTTCCTCAGCTCCCCACAAGTCCTTTCTAATCCTCCATAGAAAAGTTGCGTATTTGTTATATGCCTCTGCGTCTCGTCTCTCTGCTCCTACTGCTCTCTTAAAGTAATCCTCCGCTCTGTTTTCACATAAAACAAAAAACGCAAAACTCAAGTCAATGATACCAGATTAAGAGCTTTTAACACGGTCAACAACTACTCCGAGGATGCCGACTTCAAGAAGATATTTCAAGCCAACGGGTGTGCAGGGTTCACGCGCAGAAGGTGATGGGAATCAGAAATGCTTTTTTTATTTTTTTAATATAGGCTTTTGAAAGGAATGCACAGCCACACAATCCCCATCTATCATCAGGGGGAAAAAAAATACGAGCAACACGACAATAGAGATTGAAAGACGAGTCATATTTGCGAAGCTTTGTATACGTAGAAAAACCAAGGCGATGCAATATTGTCAACACCCAGACACAGGACCATAAACTTCAACGACTGGAAACTTAGGAAAGGAAAACATCATGCTATGATAGAATATATCCTCGAACCTTTAAGCTAAATCTGGTAATATGAAATTGATGAAGCGAGGAAATAACTATATACCTGTCGTAATCATGGGCGACGAGATAGAGAAACTGAGCATAATTGGCAAGTAGGAGGGGATTACCAGGCTCTTGGGACAATCCCGTCTGGTATACTAGTTCTGTTCTAAAATAATCTTCATAATCATCTGGTTCGATCATGGCTGTAATTGGTGAAACTAATCTTTGCATGGTCTCTTGATCCAGGGATTCGTCTCTCATTGAAGCTAGCATGAGAGAAGCTTCTTCAAGCAGTGAGTTCCATTTTGTTAACTCTTCTTCACTCACCTGCCCTGACACTGACTCTGCCTCTGCCTCTCTCTTGGTGCCTAAAGATGACAAATGGGAAGCACCATCGAGAACAATCGTTCTGAATTCGTCTGACCCAACAAACCACCAGTCGCCTTCTGTGCCACTGGCCAACGGTCGAACCTTTCCACCACCGCCATTAAAACCACCAACAGAAGCCGATTTACCACTAGAACCCGACACTAAGAACGTCTTCACCGTGGAAGAATCGAACTTTGGACTCTTCTGGTCCTGAATTTCAACAGCTGACACAATCTCTGCTCTTGCGGCGTGAGATCCATGTGGCGTAGCTGCAATAGCAGCGTTACTCGCCACGGAATACACAGTGAAGTTTGCAAGTAGAATCATAACATATACCATAAGAGTGGGTGTATGGGAGAAAACTTGTTGAAACAACCACACAAAAGAGGCGTGCATTTCATTGTGTACTCGAACAAGAATATCCTTCAAATCTTCAGTTAACAATACCTCCCTCATCTGCAAGGTGAAGCTGTGGAGTTCTCTGACTATAAACACCATAGAAGAAAACGCCTTTTTAACAGAGCAGTAAGCAGATTCTCCTGCTTCAATAAATCCTTCTTGCCACTGCATTTTCCTCTTTATAATTCGAAGAGATAACGGAAGTTCGACGCTATTGGCTTTCCGTTCAATATTCGCCGGAATAACAGTATCTGTTGGATCCGTTGGGTGTTGATGGAGTCCGATCCATGGAGGCTGTACCACATAATCAAGATGGAACCGTCTAGAAGATTCTCCACTGATACTGCTACAGCTAAATGCACCATCACTGTCACTGGAATCCTCACAGAGCATCTCGGATTTGGAATCTAACGCGTTACTGGTATCTTGATCAGAGAGCTGGAATCTGAGTGCCAACTCTTGGATTTTCTTAGAGAATTCTTCGTCTGAGAAGGCGTCTAAGCTCGCACTACAAGATCGTCCAACGCTACGCCGATGCCTAGCTCTTGACTTGGGATGTTCAAAAGAGCAAGTCCGGAGAAGCAGAGAGGGTGTCTGTAGGTAGACTCCGCCGGAACGACAGCATGAAGAGAATGAAGAGACAGCTGAGGAAGTCAGGGATTGATATGCTACTGTAGAGTGAGGTAAAAGTGGCTGCGACCACTGAAAACGGGTAGAGACAGCTACTTTCACTCCCATTTTCAGAGCAAAAGGCAGCAAAAGCTCAACATTGAAAAAAAATACTCAAAGTTGGAATTCAACTGATCCTTTAAAAGCTTTAACTTTTCTTCTTTCTTCCGATTCACTCCGACCTGAAATTTATCAACCATAAAAAGTCAAATAATTTTACAGAAAATGAAACCACTCACTGTAACAGCTCGACACAGAAGCATTATTAAAGAAAAAAGAAAAGGTAAATCCTAACTCGGAACACTAAATATCAAATCATAAACCGCTAATCATTACTTCATGGATCTCGGACATCAGTAAACTGCATGACAAGCTAAGAAACACTTACTCTAATCAGTAATAATTTACGGTTAAACGCCGGCAATCAGAAAGAATAAGCAAAGCCTAGTACCAACTACCAACCGTAGCTTCGCGGCAATTGAGAGAGAGAGAGAGCAAGAGCGAGCTACATCCATTTAAAACATGAGCAGAAGTAATAAATATGTAGCAGTTTGGTCAAACTAAACTTATTACAAAATCTAACCGACTAACGCCAGTTAGTAAAAGACAAAAAACGCGTTTATGCCACGTGTTCTCACCGACTACGTCAGCTCATGTCAATTGATTTCCAAAGCGTGACGCCGCCGACCATTCAGGTTTCTTTGTTCACACGTGTCATAACGATTCATTGATTTCTAGGTTCCCGTTTTGTACGGGCAAGTAAGTTAACTAAGTCTCCAACTATATTGTAACCAAAGAAAAAAGTCTCCAACTATTTCAGACAATTAAGAGACAGCGGTGCAGGTGGGACAGCTGACGATATTTTATTACTTTTAAACCCTATCGGCCTCGGTCAACCTTGACTGCTCAACAATCAAACGAATTGCATTGCAACTGACAAGCTGTGAACTTTCTTACAACAATTACTTTACGATTTATACTCTATCCGATTATGTAGCAGTATCTAGAAGATTGTATAGGATTTATACAAATCCCTAATTATTAGGGATTATGATAAGATATAGATTTTCATATATTTTAAAATTTTGTTGTATATTTAATATAGATAATTGTATATGTAATATGTATACTATGGCTATAACCTACCTATGATTAAGAATAAAATTATTCTTTTGTGTTATTATTTTACATGACATCAGAGCTATTGGTTCTTTCTTAAAAGAAAAACTTTGATTTGTTCCTCTGGTCATACTAACCGAGAGCATCATCTTCACTAGCCCTCTTAATATCCTAGGCTTATCACTCAATTTCCTGCTCCTTTCCTTAGCTTTCAACCATGACAGACTCACCTAATAGTTCAGCTAAAATCATCAGCTTCATGGTCAAGAACGATGTTGCTGTCATACTAGAAGATTTGTAGAATATTCATGTTGTATATCGATTGAATGGGAAAAACTATTAAAAGTAGTTACAATTGGTCCGCACATTCCTAAAAGGGAGAGGAAAATTGAGTCATTTAATGGGCACTGGTCCTCTATAGGATGATCCAAGATTTGCGACATGGGATGAACAAGACTCCATGGTGATGTCTTGGTTGGAACTTAATGTTACCAGAGATAAGTGACACATGTATGCTCCTCAGAACTGCCAAAGAGATTTGGGAGGTTATTGTCTGACTTATTCCAAAGTCAATGATGCTGCACAAATTTATGAGATTAGGACGAAAGTTTTAGCAACTAAACAAGAGACTCGGATAGTCACTGAATGTTCAAGTCTTTTACAAAGCTTGTGGCAAGAGATGGATCATAATTAATGTATCCAAATGCGATGTAGTGAAAATGCAACAATTCTGAAGCGTTTTGTGGAAAAGAATCGTATTTATGATTTTTTGGTAGGTTTAAACGTAGAATTTGATACTATAACCCTGCGTTTGGTTAGCATTCTCATGGGTGACGACGGTGGACAGAGACACAAATATCAGCTCTGCGTCTCGTTGGGTGAAAATCCTTTGAATTTTTCTTTCATTCCATCGATGTCCTTCCATTAACTCAGACACGTAATTAACTTCCACATTACACTCCGATTGCACAAAAGGATCGCTACCATCCATCAACCAGGGATCGCGCCAGATCTGAATGCTTTGCCCATTTCCAACCCTTCGTCAACATCCTCGAATCAAGATAGCCTTGGCTTGGTGAATACTCCTCCAAATTTGACTAGGTTTGTTGCCCAAATCTGCAGAAAAGAAATCCCTATGAGGAAAATACCTGGCTTTAAGAATTGATGAGACAATCGAATTCGGAAATTTAAGGATTCTCCATCCTTGTTTTGCCAACAGGGCAAGATTGAAATGTCTAAGCTCTCGATACCCCAAGCCCCCAAATTTTTTTGGTATTGCTAGTTTCTTCCATTGCATCCATCGGATGCCTTTATTATTTCTTCCCCCATTATGCCAGAAGAAACCGTTCATCAAGGTTTCCAATTCTTGACATGTAGATATAGGCAGTAAAAAAAGTGACATCAGATAGTTGGGCATAGCTTGTGCTACCGTTCTTAATAGAATATCTTTCCCAGCGTTGGACAATGTTTTAGCTTTCCATCCCTGTATTCGCTTTGTAAGTTTTTCTGTCACATAATGAAAAACTTGTCTTTTTCCCCTTCCTACGACCGACGGCATGCCCAGATAGTTGGAGGGTTCCAAAGTTTCTTTAACCCCTAAAGTGTGGCAAATTAAATCCTTCATGAGGGGGGAGGTATTAGGAGTGAATGAGATGCCGGATTTGTCAAGATTAATCTTCTGCCCCGACGCCTGTTCATACAGATGCAAGGTAGTTTTCAATATATTTGTCTCTTCCACTGTGGCTCGAACGAAAAAAATGACATCATCAGCGAAAAACAGATGAGACACTGGAGGCGCTCCTCGTGCAACAATCGTCCCATGAATATTTCCTCGGGCTTGCTCTTGTTGTAGGCTCGCAGACAAGCCTTCCGCACAGATGATGAATAAGTATGGAGACAGGGGGTCTCCTTGCCGCAAGCCTCGATTGGGAATCAACGGTCCATATTCTTCGTTTCCACGAAAAAAATAATAATTCACCGATGTTACAATGTTCATAATTCTTGAGACCCACGATTCATGAAACCCCAACTTCAACATGATCTGATGTAGATACTCCCACTCTATTCGATCGTAGGCTTTGCTCATGTCTGTTTTGAGTGCGAACGATCCCATTTTACCCTGAGTTTTCCGCTTGATAGAGTGGAACAGTTCATAAGCCACAATGATGTTATCGATAATCAACCGATTTGGAATGAAGGCGCTCTGAGTTTCCGAAATAATATGTGGGAGAATCTGTTTCAATCGGTTGGCTATTGTCTTACAGATGATACGGTCAATAACATTACTCAAAGAAATTGGACGTAAGTAAGCTATAGTCTCTGATGTTTGCTTCTTCGGTATGAGGATAAGGTTGGTTCTGTTTAAGCCAGGTAACGGATCACCATCATTCAGAGTGCAAAGACAAGCTTGAGCCACATCCTTTCCAATCAAATCCCAGTAGGTCTGAAAGAAACCTGGGTTGAAACCATCGGGTCCTGGTGATTTATCGGGATGCATTGAAAATATTGTGGTTTTTATCTCCTCAGCCATATATGGGGCTAGTAACATTTTGTTTTGCAGTGAAGTAACCTTCCTTTTCACATTATTTAGAATCGGAGCTGTATCACCACAAGATGATGTAAATAGTTGTTGGAAGTATTCCAAGATCATGTTAGGTAAACCAGAATCCCAATCGATCCATTCTCCTCTGTTGTTTTTGAGTTTGGAAATGAAATTTTTCCGATGCCTATGTGAAGCCATCAGATGAAAAAACTTCGAATTGGAATCGCCCACCGTCAGCCAGTGTTGCTTCGACCTCTGTTTCCAATACAACTCATGTTGTAGAAGCAACGCACCGTATTGTCGTTCTACTTCTTTAAGAGCCCCCAAATCTAAAGTATTATGCATACGCAAAGTAGCCATCTGCTTCTTCAACTGCGTAACTTTGAACTGAAATCCCTCCTTCTTAGAGTTTGCCCAAATCTGTAAATCGCGGGAACAATTAAAAAAACGGTCTTGGATCGAAACCAAAGAACCTATCAGCCAACCCCATTTGATTCTTTGTCTACATTCTTCCTCCATCGCCCACGCATTCTCAAATCTGAATCGCTTGCTCACATATTTCTTCAACTGAACACCCAAGGATAGGAAGATGGGTAAATGATCAGAGGATTCAGTTTGGAGAGTAGAAACGCGTGCCATCCAAAACGAGGAGGACCAAGCAGTGGTGGCTACCGCCCTATCGAGTCTCTCTCTGACCAGTGCAGATTCATTCCTCCGATTCTCCCATGTGAAAAGCGAATCATCTGCCCCCAAATCATACAAACTACAAGACGATAACGTCTGTTGGAAGCCCTCCATCAGAGCTCGAGGATGCGAGTGGTTACCTTGTTTCTCAGAAGGGAACATGATGTCATTAAAATCTCCTATGACGCACCATGGCAAGGTCGATTGGGTGTGAAGTCGTCGAATCAGGTTCCAACCCAGGTGCCGACTGTGCCTTACTGGATAACCATAGAAACCAGTTAAACGCCAACGTTTAATCCCTTCCATTACTACAACAATGTCAACATGGTGTTGTGAGTAGCTAAGTAAAGCTAAACCTCCTTTATTGCCAACTGGGTCTACCGTAAACATGCCTGCAAATCCCAATTTTTTCTGAATTGATATAAGTTTGTTTCTTGAAATGTTAGTTTCCATGAGGAAAATAAAATTGGGTCTCTTATCGGACACCAGGTCCTGTAAAGCTCGGACTGTTCAGGGGTTCCCAAGCCCCCGGCAGTTCCAACTTAAGGTACTCATGTATGGCGGTGGGCTTCGGAGACAAAGCCCACCAAACTCAAGTTTTTTGACCCAACTTCGCTTGTATTGTGGGCCTGATCTTCTTCCATATCCCCTTTATCTTGTATCTTGTAGTCTTGTATACGTCTCCGCTTATAGTCAACCAGCGTGATTATATGTGAATCTGTAACGGGTAATAGTGTTCCATTCATGGGATTCAGCTCTATCTCTATCTCCTGTTCTGGTCGAATCTGAGCATGATTCCGTGATTCACTGCTGGGATGATTATGAGAAATGATTCGATCCCCTTGATTTGCGGCGATAAAAGAGGGCTCTCCAAGGTCGGAAGAGATCACCGGGTTGTGTGTAGCGGTCGTCGGAAACTTTGTGGAAACTTCCTTTATCTCCTCCGATATGTTAATTTCCAATCGTAACCATTTCGCACTGATCTGAGTTGTTTTTCTGGTTTCTGCTTTCAACCATACACCATATGCAAATTTCTCACGGGGGATTTTCGGATGTTCATATAGAAGTCGACAAAAACGATCCGTATGGCCAACAATGCCACAGAAGTAGCAGAAAGTGTTAAGTCGTTCATACTTAAAATCCAAGCAAATTTTCTCCCCTTGTGGCCGTTTTACAAAAAGTCTCCGTTTGAGAGGTTGTCGAATATCCATCACCACCCGAATTCGCATAAAATCTCGCCAAAGTGATGAAAAATTCCTTGAGTCCGATTCTATGTATTCTCCAATGTAGTTGCCCGCATCCACAGCAAGTTTTTCAGTCATAAAGCCACTAGGAATGTTGTGTATTTATAATTCTAATCTGACCAGTTCCACCTGTCTAGGATTCTCCATAGGTTGTAAACGTCGGAGCAGCAGGATCTGTTGTTGGTAGTTCCACGGACCATCGCGTAGTACTCTGTCCATGTCAAGCTGATGGAAAAATTGGAAAATAAAAACATTATTGCCCAGATCTTTGATCATCATGCCTTTAACAGGACGCCATATCAATGATTTGAGTTTCGTTCCGTTCCGGCCGGCGGTCGGAATCCGGAACGGAACGAGCCACATCAGTATCGACCAAAAATACCGGTCGGTACCGGTGGTTTTCGGTCGGTACCGGCCGGTACCGGAAATTCCAAAAAATTTCGGCCGGTACCGTAAAAATAAAAAATCTTAGGGACTTAATTGCAAATTTAAAAAATTTTAAACCTAAAATTTTAACCTAACCCCATCCCCAACCCGACTCTTTCATCTTTCTTCTCTCCTCACGCCGTCTT
>JANSVB020000408.1:5318581-5342801 GCA_025504935.2 Erythroxylum haughtii
AATCAATAACCCACAATTCTCAACCCATTCACAAGTAGAACCAAATATACCGGGAATGTCAATGAATGCATGTACAATTATTGTTATGTGCAAGGATTCACTATGTATGTGCATGTGCACCCTATGTAATGCATGAGCATGAGATGTGTTATCCCATTTTCTCCTATTGATCTTACCTGTATCAAATCGTTAGGGTTTTAACCCTTTAGATTGAAACGGGATATTACAAAATTACTCTAACCTTGTCTAAATTCATTCTTTTTTACTCCAAATGAGTGAATTATACCTAGAAACAAAATATGAATAACTTAAGTACCACTTAATGAAAATATTAAAATAAACAAGTAAAATATATAAAAAAGAGAATAAAAATATAAATAAATCATTGCTTACCACTTAGCAATAAGACAAGTAAGATTTAATATCAATATGATAGGACCAAGTATTGTTCTATCAAAGTAGGTTTAATCTATAAAATTGAATTTAAATACAAAAATAATGATACGAATCACCATACGATGGGAGTAATGAGATCATAAGGCTGGATTGCCTCAAGCAAGCCAGATAAGATCCTAAGTCTCTAATGTGTAAGACAAAAACAAATTATTGTTTAGTAACATATGATGTTAAGCATCATATATCTAGTATCTTTAAGTCTTGAAGTTAACTAGTTGAAGCAATAGCTCTCTCTATTCTTATAATTCGAGTCCCAACTTTACACTATAATAGCAAACTTTGACTAATCATCAATTTTTATCCCTTACTCCTTATTTGGATAGTTGATGAAGTGATTTTATTTTTAATAGTAAGTGATGTTGTAATGGTCTCTAGCATTGGCCAATACATGTCGATCCCGTAAGGACTAGAATTGCATATTATCTAACCTAACAAATTGTTATGCCTATGATTAATGCAATTAAAAAATAAAATAAAATAAAATAACAAACTGACAAACTAGATCAAAGATTAAACTAATAAATAATTAAAGAAGACAAAAGTACTTGGAATTCAAATCACCTTAGTACTTCTCATGAAATCTTGATTTCACTAATTAATATAATATATAGTATTAGACCATGGAAATTTCACAATTATGCTAATATTTTTTTCAAGCTACTAGATTGACTAATTAAAATCTTGTTCTAATTAAAACCCCTAGTATTGCATCAATTGATTTATTAATTTCTCTTTTAGGTTTGACCCTAATTTGGAAGATTTATGTCTAAATCCCCAGGTTTATATGCAACTCCTTTCAATTATTCTAAATATATTAATACATTGGATTTCTCAATCTCAGTTACATGAAATCACACAAAATAAACAAGCTAGAAATATTAATTTAAGAATAATTAAGAACTTATAATTGAATCTTAAAAAACTAAAGAATAAATTAAATCACTACAAGGTATATCTTGTGGTTCATCTAATCTAAGTACTAACAAAGGTTTAGTTCTTAATCATAAAAGACATAACATCAAAACTAGAGGAAAAATAGAAAATTGAAAGAAATATGATAAATCCCTTTTAATCTACAAGAAATCCACTTTATATTGATAAAAATCCACTCTAAATTAGTTTCTTTACCTTTTGTTTGTTATTTTTACCATCCTAGGTCATCGATTTGAGTTCCTCTTAACTGGCCTTTTATATTTCAAATTTGGTGGATGTGTTGATTATAAAGTATCCAATCTAGAATGAATGCAAGCTTAAAATATATATGACACAGGTTGGTCCAATGACAATGTAACTCTTTAGAACCATGTAGCCACTAATATGGGCGTGTCAAATGATTATGTTGATTTTTTAACTTCTTCATAACTTTGATAAAGTAGCTCCAAATTGCCCCAAACTTATCCAAGTTCATTCTTTTTTTCTCCAAATAAGTAAGCTAGAACCAAAAACCATAATAGGAACGAATTAAGCACCAAAAATAATAAAAATCTCAAATAAACCATTAAAACATACTAAATAGGGGGAAAAAGAACAAATCACTATTTTTCAGTAGCCCTCTTGATTTGTTTGATTTGCTTCTATTTATAGCACTAAATTGTTTTCTTACACTCGAGCATGTAATTTTTTTATGATGCATCATTATTCTACTTCCTCTCATGGTTATGGTACATGGTTTCACTTGAGGGATTTCACTGGTGAAAGTCACCATTAGTTATGAGCCATTGCTTTATCCTCTTCAATAATAGTTAACTCTAGTCTCAATAAATTGCTAACTATTTGGTTGAACATATTGATGTGTTGTTCTAGTGAAAGACTCCATTAGTTATAAGCCATTGCTTTATCCTCATCAGTAATAGTTAACTCTAGTCTCAATAAGTCACTAACTATTTGGTTGAACATATTAATGTGTTGTTCCATATTGGTTTCTTTTTTGATCTTAATTATGTATATTATCTTCTTCATATATAACTTGTTTGTGAGAGACTTTAACATGTATCCAATCTCTAGCTTCTTCTAGATCTTTATAGAGAATGCAATCTCTATGGCATGGTATTTAACCTTATATGTTAAAAAAGTCATATGATTATATCTACTCGAGCCTACAACTGGGAGTTAATGGAGTTAAACTTATTCATATTTTTTGGCTTATTTTCCTTCATCCCCTTTAGCATGCCTTCTTGTGCCCATAAATTTTACACTTGATGTTACAAAGTCTAAAATTCTCTGTTGACATTCCCCATTTCAAGTTTTGTAACTAAAGTCATTGTTACATCCACTTTACAAAGATATCAAGAATCTAGAGAGGCCTTAGTGAATTAAGGATAAATATTGAATGCTTCCTATTATAGGTTTATAATTGGTCTTGCCTCACAAGATGTTATCCCTAATAATTCTCCCTTTTATAAAAGCCCTTTGGGAAGTATCAACGAGATTAAAGATAACATTATTTAGCCTTTCATCACTAAGCATTGATATTAACTTAAAAGGGGAATTGAAACAAGAAATAGGTATAAAAATCCTTTTAACTTACAGTGCACCATATGAATGAGATAAATAAAGGTTTTAATGAGCTTTCTAAGTAGCTTCCCATTCTCGAAGAACTCCAAAACAACATCTTAATTAGGTCCTTAGTAAGGTGTTGAGATTTTTTAAAGGAAATGGTCATTAGGACCATTAGGTCGTGGTGCTTTATGAGGATTCAAGAACACTGTTATTTCAGTATCATTTAGAGTGAAAAGGATAATTAGTTAGTCCTTCTACCCAAAAAAAATATTATCCTTAAGGATTAATTTTAAAAGACACATAAAATATTACCCTATATGTAAAAGAAAATTGGTCGTAGGTGTAACGCCAAACTCTTTGAGCCCTTTTGTATTGGTCTGTACTTGGAGATGCTACTGTATATTGATATATACATGGTTGTATATGAATTCAAAGATGTATTTAAGTCATGTGGAGACATATGTAATGATTGATAATGTTATATGCCCTTACATGAACTTAAAGTTCATCGATATACGAAATCATGGAGATTTCAAACATATAAGCTTTTAAGTATGTAAAACATAGTTATAGCCAAGAAGTTGTTGGAAGATGATGTCAATAACCCAACACCAAATGGAAGATCTTTGACATTTTCAATTGATACCTTTGAACGCTATTGACTCTCATGTCATTTAAAATCTAAAAAAATAATGATTTCATTTCCTTTTTTATGGAATAAGCATGAAACTTTATTTATTATTATGTCTTTAAGAATTTTGAAAACAACCTCTATTAGTTAGGGGTAAGGCTGTATATTATTGAACCTCCCCAGACCCTACATATCAGTGGGATTCATACTAGGTGTTGATGTTGTTGTTGTTTTATGTATATAAGATTATTAAACTTCTAATTAAAATCTTGTACTGCTTGCATACATAATTATATTATATTGCTTACAATTTTCAATATTTTTATGTATTATTATTTTATTATTAATAAATATTAATGATTAAGAATAGTAGTCAACTTAATTTTATTATTTTTATCTTATAAATATGTAAAATTTTATGTATGTTTATCTTTTTATATCCAAAAAGATAGTTTATAGAGTTTTAATGCATTAACTATATATTTAAACAAATTTATAAAGAAAAAATAAGTCAAAAATATGAAAAATCATATATAAATGTCAATAATAATTAACCTTAGGATTATTAAGCACACTTACTAAAAAATTTCATCGTCAAATGAACTACTTTAGTGATGATTTTCTTTAACGTCGCCAAAACCACGACTTTGGACATCAAAATTTTAAATTGTTGCCAAAAGTCAACATTTATAGACAATTTCAAATTTGTCGCAAAAAAAACATAGCAAATAGTATGCTTTGTTGTAGTGACTATCGCAATTAAGCATAATTGTTTGAGCTACACAATGTGAGGTTTCCTTTTGATCATGAATAAGAATTGTGAAGAATTTTTCTTCACTTATAGTAAAGGAAGATAATAGTAAGAGTTCCTCTTCACTCACAACATAAAAGATATTATATAAATGATTTTTCATCATCTATTAAAAAAAGATAACAAAATTCTCAAGTTAAAATGAGAAAATAAATATATTTAAAGGTTATTTAATTGAATTACTATAAATTAGTTTTATCTTTTTCTTTACTCCCTTCTTATTATATTGTTCTCATTAAAAATGTGTATGATTATGGTTGTTTGAATTAGATTATTCATATATATTACAACAACAATTTTATATTCTTAAACAATTTATCATTTAGAGGGCAAGCCTTAGAGTAACTGATAAGGTTACTCCTTTATGACCAAAAGGTCACAAGTTCGAATCACAGAAACAATTTCTTTGTAAAAAATGTAAAGAGAAAGCTACGTATAATTGATGTCTCTCCCCCATACCCTTGTAAAGTGAGGAGTCTTTTGCACTAGGTTTCATTGACTATAAACAATTTATCATTTAGTTTTTAGATAAGTTATAAAATATTATATTTGCATAACCTAACTCTACTTTTTGGTGTAAATGTATATGCACCAATTAAGTGCCTTTCATTAAGATGACTCCAATGTCCATGATTAGATCTTCATTGGAGCCTCTACGTGCTTGCACATGCTATCTAAAGTTGCTCTCTTTTAATCCACTCACGCATGTGCCATATTCGCCAAGATTATTTGCTTGTACCATGTCAGTATCTTGCATCCAATAATAATGTTACACTTTAACATTCCTCTCTTAGTTGACCCAATTTAATCAAAATAGTCTAGATAGGTTTGACTGATCGGTTTAGCCCTTTTTTGGCTATTTTTTATAACCTATATCAATTCCTAAGGTTTTTGTCCTTCTTGAATTTATTTTTAGGTTTTTTTAAATTTCTCCTTTATCTCTCATTTTCGGGTATAGGTATTTTATTTCTACATTATGTGTTTTAATTTCTATGGTTGTTTTGAATAATTATCACTTTATAGCCCATCCCATTACCGTGATTTTTAATGGTTATGTATAGTTCTTTTAAAGAAAGACTTTTTTAGCAAATTGTTGTTAGTGAGGTTACCGAACCCATCAAACAAGATGATGAGACATAAATTAGGTACAATAGAGGATCGATCTGGATAACAAAAATATCAAATTCAAGCATGATTTTGTAATACTTGTCAACCTAATATTAACTTTAAATTTTAGTGTTTTGACTATGATAAAGATTCTTGAGATTTTTTTATAAACATGTTATGCAGTTTTAAATGATGTTCATTAATTTTAACTTTATTATTACCTTCATCATATGCATCAATAGCCTAATCAAACCATTCATAATTAAGTTTCATAGTTACAAATTTTATGGGATTAATTGTCAGGTAAGGATCTAGTTTAGTTTGATACAATCTCCCCAAAAATTTATGATTATGGCATCTAATTATGACTTTTTCATATTGAGTGAGTCAATTAAGTTGTTCTTTTTCACTCTATTAGTAAACTTGACACAATTATTCTAGAGGTACTTCTTAAGGAAGCTTGACTTAATACTTTCCATATTAGGCAAGCTATCCCTTCTACAAATTTGGTTCTTACTACTCCTTCTGCTACTTCAGTCATCTCTATTTCTTTTAAAGGATTTTGTAGATACTACAAAAAGAATTTGAACACTACATTTCTATTTATCTAAATTTGAAGATAAATATAAATTTTGGCTAATCTAATCTAACTAAATCTTATAATAAGTCCCAATCCTCGAGTACTTCTATTACTAGTATTGACATTGAGAGTTTTTCTTTTGCATATACTTCTCCTCATTTTTCCTTAACAGGACTCCTGACTATTCTTTAACAAGTATAACCTAATTATTCTGCTACTACTTCCCCCTATCTTGTTTATCATGCCAAGTAATTCTACTTCTTATTTCTTTATTTACATATGTTGTAATCATTTTTCCCTTTAAGTCTAATTATTTAGTTTTGTTTCCACTACCTCTTATACACCAATTGTTCATAATTCTATTTTACGCATTTAACTCGTAAACAAATTTATGAATCTCACATATCTTTAAAAGATCTCCTTAATATGCCCAAGTTATCTCTCAATCTTATTTCTATTATTAAGTTAAGTGAACTTGGTGCTAATATCTTCTTTTAATCATGGTTGTAGTGTGCAAGATTCACAAACGGGTTAAGTTCCTAAGATAAGGAGTAAGATTGGTTATCTGTTTGAGCTTATTTCTCTTGAGTTGCCATCTAAAGTTGTTAATATCATTTCTTTCAGTATTTAGCACTTACATCTCAATCATGTTTCCTCTTATAAATTACGACCTTTTGATTTCTAATAGATTTCAAAAACATCATCTTTACTAGTTAACGATAAGATTGCATACTACTAGACTTTCCCAGACCTTGTATACCAGCAAAATTTTTATTGGGTTATTGTTGATGATGATTTCTAATGGATGTATAGATCTGTTAAATATGAAAATTTTGGTTGTGTTTTATGTCAACTTTCAAAACATCATCCATTACCATTTAATATTAGTAACTTTGCTTATTTTGGACCATTAGGGACTTAATCATAATATTACCATAAATGGTTCCCAATATTTTGTTATGTTTGGTGATGATTATTATCGATATACATGGATTTATCTTATGAAAAAATTTCTCACAGTCTCCAATTTATATTCAATTTGCTAATATGATTAAAATTCAATTTTCTTACAATATAAAAAATTTTCACATAGATAATGTTATGGAATGTCAAGATATATAACATTCCTATTCTTGTACCTCTTAGTAGAATGGTAATGCAGACTGTAAATACATGCATCGTTCTCTTCTTATGTCATCTTCTTGTCTTGAATCTTTGTAAGGAGAAGCAACTCTTATAGCAATTTATATAATTAATTGTATCCCCTCTCTTGTCATCAATAATATTTCCCATAAGCATTTTATGATCATTTTCCTGACTATCATAATATTCAAGTTTTTGGCTCTACTTGTTTTGTCCATCTTTAGTCACATGAATACACCAAATTACAACTTCAAGTCTAATTGTATTTTTTCTCAACATAAGGGTTATTAGTGTTGGGATTCCTTTTCTCACTGTCTTTGCATTGCTTGTCATGTCATTTTTGAGAACATAAGATATTTTCTTCCTTATCTGCCCTTAGAGTCATTTCATCTCTTACCTTCCATATTGATCTTATCATTACTTTATTTTATGATGATTCCCCTATAAATAGCTCAAAAAGCTCTGATCTACCTTTGCCTAGGTACATCTCTTTTGTTGTGATACAAAACAATACTTATATAAAACAATTAATTATCTATTAATTTTAACTTCCATAAATTCCTTTGCATATGCCTCTAGCAATATTCGTAGTGTCAAAGTTTTAAATTGCATTTTAATATTTAAAAAATTAAGTAAGTCTTTATTTATCATTATTTATTTATTTTAAAATATTATTAATAACACTTTAAATTTTATGAAGCTAAATGTTTATTAGTTCCTAATAATTGGATTGTTAATTTAGATAACATAACGTAATAGCTAAATAATCTTGACTTACTAGATGATGATATGATTTTAAAAACTATTTTCTCAAACATCGGTTAAAAGTATAATTTCACTTTAATATTTTACAAAAGGTCTAAATAAACTCTTAATGTTATTTTGTATCACTTTTGTAATTTATTCAAAGTGCAATAAATATCATTTTAATAATATTAGGATACAAAATGATATAGAAAATAGTGCTAAGAAATTAAATAAAACTTGTTTAAACTCTTGTCTCTAATAAGGTGACAATTAAGTTCTAAAAATTTTGGAAGCTCGAGGAAGACTAGAGTAGTTATGATGTACAAGGTAGCTTGGTTATCACATAGGCATTTAAGAAGCAATATGAAAGTCTTAGAGCAGATAAGATAACCATTATGGTTCATATATTAAGCTCCTAAACTCTTGTCTTATGCTTTTGTTGATAAACGAGAAATGGTAGTTTGTTTCTTAGTCATCTAAGAGACAAGAATAAACCCTAAAAAATGTAGAATCTAGTACAGGAATGTTTATTTTTTGGACATGATGCCCAGTCTGCATCACCAAACACTTAAAATTGTAATCAATTACAGGCTAGGAAGAATAAGCCTTTGGATGGAGAGCCTTTTAAAGTACTTGAGCATATGCATAAGTGTTTTAGTGAGATGTAGTGAGCTTTAAAACAATCTGACTCAATTATTAAATAGAATGAATGATATATAATTGAGAGAAGTTTAAGTACAAGAGACAACCAACAAGTTTCTGACAGCAGTTTGATTGATCAAATAAATCTTCATTAATATTAATGTATTCATATGCCTTTGGTAATGGAGTCATGGCCACTTTAGCTCATAATTTTCTTGCACTGTGAAATATTTCCAACATATATTTGTGTTGATTAACATACATGCCACTATTTGATCGAGCAGTTTCTAACAAAAAAGGAAGTGCATATCCCAAATCTTTGATGGTGAATTTTGCAAGTAGGAACTTCTTAACATTTAGAGTATCACTTTCTCTTAAACCAATAATCAAGACATCATTAATATATATGATTGAAATAAGAAATTAATTTTTATTTTGCCTAGTAAATTGAAAATTATCGTTCAAAATTTGCTAAAAGCCATATGCTTGTAGATGAAAGGTGAATTCCTGATTTCATTGGTGTGAAGCTTGCTTTAAGTCATAAAGATATTTTTTTTAGCCTGTATACTTAATCTTTCCCTGCTTTAATATAACCTTTAAGAGGTAATACCTATAACTCTTTGTTAATGTTACCATGTAAAAAGACATTTTTTTTAATCTCTAATTTGATTAAGTGACTATGGTTTCATAGTTATACTGTTAAGAAAACTTTTACTATCAATATAATCAACTCCCTCTATTTGATTGTACCCCTTTTGTAGTTAATCAAGCTTTATAAGGATCGATCATGGCATCAAGCTTGATTTTTGTTAGGGTCAGGTCCTGTTACTAATTCCGAGGTGATCACACGATCGGGTGAGGATCATACGAAAGGAAAGTCGAAAGCATTCAATTGTAAGAAATTCAACAACATCAATTTGGCGGGTTTGCCCTAGCGAAGATATGGAAATATTTGCATGGACCTTTCGGGAGAAGTTCGCAGCAGCCAACTTTTGGCTTTGCCACAGCGAAGTCTCAAGGTCAAGTGAAGTCACCCTTTGGGATAAATACCCGAATCTAATCTGAGTACCTCTCGGGACAAATACGCCAAGGTGAAAGGCTGACTTTGTCTCAATGAAGTTACCAAAATCACGCTAAATACCTTTCAGGAAAGGTTCTTCAGTTTCGAAACCCAGAAACCCAACATTCAACACAAAATTCTACACACATGCATATACCATTTCCATAACTATCAGAACTCAACCACAAGATAAATATAAACATACATAAAAGAACTTCTTCAAGTCTAATTTTCATTATTAAAACAAAATAGAGTTTAAACAAATCTTTAGTTACATATCAATAAATACATCATTACCTTAATACCAAAAATACAATTGGATGCTCATATTTGATATACTGCTAAAGCTACCCAAAAGTAATTGAATTAACTTAATTACTAAATGTAGCTATCTGGGAGTTTTCAAATGCTTGCAAGATCAACGATCTTTTCGGTCTACACCTGAGGAGTGGAAAATAATGGGTTAAGCTACAAAGCTCAGTGGCTAATATATTTATAACTATCGGTAGCGAGCCACGTAATCAAGCATATATATACATAACTATATTATAACTATCGGTAGCGAGCCATGTAATCAAACATATATATACATATATATTTATGCATCTATATCTCATCTTATTCTAGCAAGTCAATCACCCATAATTCTAGCTCAAAAACCCATAATTAAGGAAGTTAATGCATAACACATAACGTGTACATTTAACCATCAAACATACCACTCAAATGCATCATACTTAACAAATCAAAGATGAAATGCACAAACCAATGGCTTGAAATTCCCATGGGTCGAAATGGAGAAACAGAAGTTTACGCTATAAATAAAATGAGTCCGTTTCTTAAGATCTCATATGCCACAAGCGGGCAGCTAAGAAAAGGCTTAAGTCAACGTGCACGTGACGAATGAAATGGTTTCTCTCTTGCCCAAACACAAGCAAATATTCATACTCAATTCAATTCATCATACTTTCATGATTCTTATGCTTTTCCCTCATTTCATTTATACGAAATGTCATAATCTTTTTCAAGGTATAACATAATCATGAATCATCATGCATTTTCCAACATTCACAACAATTCACAAATAAGTAATTAAGAATACACATATAGGCAAGAAATTTTCTCATTTACACAATAACTATAAATACATTACCCACCTAAAGTGCTTGGAAATTTCAAATTCAAAGTTGTCTTTCCTCTTACTCTTGTATAGGGCTTCCATGGTTTTCTAAAACAAACCAAATTCATTCAACACAACATTAAAGTGTAAAATAATAAAACTCCAAAAATAAAAAAATGATAAAATTAAACCCTAACTTAACCTACCCATAGTTCATCTAGGTTAGAAAAACCAAAACCTAGTTTAGAAATCCATGAAAAATCAACATGGTTTCTCTTCTTTGTTCCAACACAAACCCATTTCTCTACCTAAGCAGGAAGGAAAGATGAACTTACCTTAACGAGTTGATTCTTCCTCTTTCCTGGCTTCCCCATGTTTATCTCTTCTTCCTTCCCAAGCTCCCATGATTTTCTTCTCTTCTTTCTCCATTCTCAAGATTCTTTCTTCTTCTTCTTATTACAAGACAATAATTTGTCTTGGTCTCCAAAAACACCCTCCTTCATTTAATCAAAAGACTACTTACTCCTCAGGCTATTTAAACACAATACTATACTCTAATTTAATTCTAACATTTTCATTCTAATTGCTACTTAATCTCACTAACTTAATGACTCAATTCTATAAATAAATAAATAAATAAATAAATGAATAAATACTAATAAAAAAGAAATTTGGGTCCAACAAGAAGGCTTGAAGAATTGACCTTTAGAGTTTTCTTGTCTCTTTTCTCCTTACATCCTTGTATTTTGTTAGATTGATTCGGGATGAATGTTGGATTTTGAGTTAGTAATCACGATTAGTGGCCAGATTTCTTACGCTCTTTTAGGGGATTAGAGATTTTATGTTTTACTAAGTTGAATATGTGGTTGTTTTCCATTTCCTAGTTGATTTCTCTTTATGCTTGAGTAGAAGTCCTTGGCCATGAATTTGATTGCTTGTGAATCTATACCTTTGGGAGAAGGGTGATTTTGCTAGAAGATATGAGAGAAATCATCTGGAATTTCTTGATATGATGGGAAGCATAAGATTTCTATGATGCTAGATTTAGATTTATGATTAATGCCCCTTCAAAAAATTACTTGAGTATAGGATTACTAAGTTTTTCTAAAGAGAAATGATTGACTCACCTTTGAGGGAAGGTGATTAATCATTAGTGGGAAAAAACCTACAAGGAAAATTTAAGGCTATCCATAGAACAGATTAGTGATAGTAGTAGGTTGCATAATATTTTTTAGTGGGTACTTTAGTGTGTGTTTAGTTGTTAAATTGAATAATTAGTGCATGTTTAGGTTAGGATTGTGTTAGATGGTTAAATATTTGTGTTTTGAGTGTTTTGTGGGTTAGAGCACACTATTGGGTTTTAATTTTATGTGTTTGAGGTGCCTTGATGTGTTTGTTAGTATTTTAGGTCAATTATCGAAAAAAGGAGGAGACTCAAAGGAAGGTCGGAGCAAAACCTAGGGCCACGATCGTAACAGAAGCCTAGTGGAGGTGCCACGATCATGGCCTACACGATAAAAGACATGGATAGCCTTCCAAACATAAGTTTTTGAGGGACTTTTAGGACTTTTTAGGCAAGAGAAAACATTAAGGTTTACCTTAAAGAAAGAAAAATGACCTAGAAAGGAGCTTCAACCTCTGCCACTTTGAGAAAGATCCAAGGAGAGAGGAAGAAGAAGAGAGAAGGAGGAGAAGGGAAAAAGAAGAAGAAGAGTTGTTGATCGATTATGACCTTTCTAGGTGACTTTCATTTCATCTTTATTACTCTTTCTTTTGAATGTATAAGATGGATTTCGTAGTAATTGATTTGGGTTTGATGATGATGTTCTAAACTTCTTTAGGGATTTATTCTTGAATTAATGTTAACGTGATTTCTTTTGATGTTAATACATTTAGTGTTGTGATTATTTGTTGTATTTTCATGCTTCAGTAATAAATCGAGAGAGTAAACTAATAGCAAAATGATTAGATTGCTAATGAGAGTTAACCAATCTAATAGATCATAAAAATAATCAAATCGGGAATTTAGACGAAGACAGATTTCATGTGAGGACCTGATTGTCAAGTTAAGATCTAATTAGAATTGTGGATTTTTTATTAATTGAGACATTGCAAATTTCATAATTCAATTAGGAGTTATGATTTAAAGTTTAATGATTATAACTTTAGAGAGTAACCAACCCTTCGAAAGTTTAAGACTGATACCGTATTAACTCAAAAGTTGTCATGTTAGCATTTGATGATGTGATAAATCCCCCTTCTCATATTCGACTAATCTTCCTTGTGTGATCTCCATTGTTAATTTGATGGTGCTCATTTTGACTCTTTGTGTATTAATGTTATATTTCAATTCCAATCAATCATCTTTATGTGTTTACTTTTCTGGGCAGTTTTTATTTTCTTTTTAATAATTCTTTAGGCCTTAGATAAACTAGAATTAGATTAGTTCAATAACTCCTCTTGGGATCGAAATCTCACATACTACACCCACAACCTGTTCACTTACAGTATTTTGAGAGTTTTAAATAAATTACAACTTGCCTCAACAATTAGTTAGGCATTGAAATTTAGCTATAGGACTTAACCCTTAAGAGAAGGATAAGTGTAAATTGCATCATATTTTAGTTCATATTTTGATATATGCTTAGCTATTAATTCAATCATTTAGTATGTGTTTAGATTAGAATCATGTTAATTTGTTAATTATTTGGGTTTAAAGTGTCTTATAGGTTAGTACAATTTTTTGAGCTTAAATATTATGTTTTTGATGTACCTTGATGTGTTTGCTAGTGTTTTAGGGTTAGCATCGAAGAACGGAGAACTTTCAGAGACATTCGGGCTGAAACAACGACTAATGATTGTGGCACAATAGGCCATGATGGTGACAAAAGCACTAGAGTTAGCCCATGATCGTGACCTACTTGCCAAGATCATGATAGAAGGCTGCCACGATCATGGCCCACTTTTAAGCCTTCTATCATGATGTTAGCATATAGGTCACAGTCGTGGGCCAAATTATGGCCTTGCAAATGTGCAGACACTCAGAAAAGTCGAGTTTTGAGAGATTTTTCAGACCTTTCGACTCCAAAAAAACCTAAGACTGCCCAGAACCCAAAAGGTATATAAAAAATAAGACAAACAAGGAGAGGAGCTTTTTGCATCAACCACCATTGGAAACCCTAAAGAGAATTGGCAAGAGATTGAGAAACAAATGAAGGAAGAGAGACATGGAGAAGAAGCCGACTCGAAGTACTTCCCAACACAGGAGGTTTCTTGACATTGTTGCCTCCATCATCCGTTCAGATTTGGTTTTTGGAGTATTTTCAATTTTATTATTGTATAGAATTGGAATAGCCATTGATGGTAGGATTTTATGAATGTTGAAGATGTCTATACTCACTTTTAGGGATTTAGTTTTGAATTAATGAAATTTGATTGTTTGTGTTTTTGCTAGATATTTTATGGTTTAATTTTGCACTTCATATCTCAATAATAAACTTAAAGGGTGAATCGAGAAAAAATGATTAAATTGGGCTAACAAGAGTTAGGTGATTTAATAGATCTGGAATTAAATTAGGTTGGTAAATCTTGCGTAAAGAGATTACGTATAGGTTTCCAATTGTTTATTAGAGACTTAAGAACTAATTAAGTTTTGGATAGGTTGTTAATTGAGAGATTACAACTTCTCACAATCTAATTAAGGTTTATACTTTGGGGTTCAATCATAACTTGAGAGAGAATAATTAACCTTATGATCGTCTAGAACCATTAATTCAATAAATCATAATCGATTGGGTTAGCATTAATGACAAATAATTTTCCCTTTCTCTCTTTCGGTTAATTCAATAGGTTGAATTCTATAGTGTACTATCATTGTTCAACAAATTTCTTTAATTATTATCCATATTTAATCTTAAATTATTAATCATTGTTCGTTGATTATTTTCATTAAGTGTTAATTGTCAATTTGTATTTTGTTACTTAATTTTGGCTTATTTGATTTATTTAGTTCTTGTGTTTAAATTCATTGTTTGCTTAATTTCTGTTTAATAGTTTTTGACCTTAGATTTTAGGATTAGATTAACCCTCCTCGTGGGATCGACACCTTAGGTACTACGCAAATGACCTGTATGCTTGCGAAATATCAAGGTTAAAATATTAAAACCTACACATATCGAAAAACTACGATCAGAGAACCCGTATCCTAAATTAAATTCATCTTTAATTTAATGTCACATATTTTAGTTAATTAGTTAATCACCTCAACTTAATTAGTGACTAGTGAACTAGATTTACATTACTTAGTCATTTTATTTCTATTTTAGTAAGAAAAATACTAATTAAATTCATTTTTCTAGTAGTATCAAAGCTAGCTTGGTACACTTTTTCACCCAATCCCTATGGACACGACCTAATCTCATCAGTTTTTATTACTTGAATGACATCATTATACTTATTATTTGTGAAGAACAAGTTTTTGGCACTATTGTTGATTGGTGTTCAAATTGTGTGTTGATATTGCTACTGATCCATATATTTTATGGTCTTTTTAGTTTTTAAAGTTATTCATTTGAAAATTTTATTTGTTCTTATGTTTTCTTTATTTTTTCTATTGTGACCTGGTGTATAACTAGAATAGCAAAAGGGTCAGATAAATTATTTGATCCATAGCTTGAAAGAACAATCAAGGTAATTAGAAGGCAAAAGAAGATGGCTAACCAAGTCAAATTAATGAGAAGAGATGAGTAAGAAAGAGTAGATAAAGAAAGAATTAAGCAAAAAATGTTGCAAGAACATCATGAGGAGGAAGAAAGAATTGGAAATGCTAGAGAAGATGGAAAAAGAATTTATGTTAGTGGTCAAGAAAAAGCTTATATAAAACAACATTATCAAAGGCTAATCAGACACTATTATGAACCAGTAGTGGCAATGAATTATTATGGAATTCAGAGGTCAATGTTGAATGTAAGAAATTTTCATATTCCATTAGGCTTAATTAATTTGGTGCAAATGAACCAATTTGGAGGAGCACCACTTGAAGACCCAAATAATCATTTGGCAAACTTTTAGGAGCTGCGTGATGCTATAAGAATTGAAGGTGCAACATTCGATGACATTCTCCTCACCCTATTTTTGTTTTCATTAAGAGATAAGGCAAAAAAAACTAGTTACACACTACACCAGTGAGTAATATAGGCACTTAGCAATAAGTTACTGAAAATTTTCTCAGAAAATTCTCTCCACCATCTAAGGCAATAAAGTTAGGGGCCAAAATTGGAACTTTTCATCAATATGACTTAGAATCTCTCTATGAAGCATGGTAAAGCAACAGGTGGAACTCCTATGGAAAATAATTTAGGAGAGATTTCACACTTCTTGAGGACATTGCATCCAATAGTTATCAACGTCCATTAGAGAGATCAAGTGGAAAAATAAGTGGAGGAATAGATAATATGAATTAGATTACGTAACAATCAGCTTAAATTGTAGCACTTACTAATCAATTTTCCAAGTTTGCAAGCAAGCATAAGCAAATGGAAAAAGTGACAATAGCTAGTTCTTCCTGATATTATTAACAAAAGAGTAAGAACAAATGAATTTTGTGAATTGAAGAGGTTATGGGTATAAGTTTAATCCAATGTAAGGATAGAATAATCAAGGCTTTAGAAATCAAGATAATTATATATATAGAGCCAACAGGAGCTCACCAGTAGGCCATAAACAACATGTAAGGGCCCAAGTTATATCCTAGTTGAAATGTTACATGTCCATGAAAGTAAAAGTGCTAGGTGTTAAATTGTGATATGATTGTGAATTGTATATGTCTTAAATCTATGGTCCATCAAACCATAATTAGTAACTTGATATTAATTGATACCATTAGAAAATTGAAGTACTAAAATGTAAATTTGGACTAAGAAAATCTCAAATGGCAAGACAAGTTGGTACATGAAAATTTGAATGACTAAGCCTATGAATTAGTGACAAATGGTATAGTTAATAAATTGACAAGTGGTAGCAATAAGTGAGTGACAAATGGACTAACATATTGGTGACATTTGTCAGCTTATATATGGGAAAAATGAAGAACATGCGTTGGCCACATGTGCTCTTTCAAGATTAGGACACCTAGCAACTTAGGTGTTAAGCTCTTATAAGGAAATTCTCTACGACCTTCATTCATGCATCTCCATCGAAACTCTCTCTTACACTCACAAACTCCTGGATTTTTGCTTCAATTTGATCATCATCACTTTATATCTTTGTAAGATATTGCATCAAAGAGGTAGATCCTACTATCTTATGTGCTATTATCTTCTTGGTTCTAAGATTCGCACCTTGATCTTGGAAGTGTGTTGGTTGTATAAAGGCTAGTTTAACTTGTTCTTTGAAGAAGGAATTTTGAAGTTAAAAAGGTAAGGGAATTCTAAACTTGATAGCATGTATTAATATAAGTTCTATGATGATTGAATTGGCCTAAAATATATGTTATGATGATGATAATTGAATGTTGGAAAAATGGTCCTTTAATGACAAATTCTATTTTGGTTTTGATGTACATAAGATAATGATTTGTGAGTTGCATAATGAATGATTTTTGAATTGGATTTGGACATGAAATTTTTAAGGGAATGAAGCATGAATAAGGTAGATTTAAAGTGAAATTGATGGACTTTGGTGATGGTGTATTGAAAAAAGTATGAAGGAGTTAAAATTTGGACTTAATTAAGGTTTAAAAATAACCTAGTTTGATGCTAGATTAATTGATTAAAGGTTGAATAGGTTTGGATTATTAATTGAGGTAATAACTTAAGGAAGGTGTTATATGATAATAAATATCTAATTTTGGAACTTTATGATTTATTAAAAGAATGAAGTATACTTATGAATGCAAATGTGGTTCAAGGAATAAGAGTAATGTGAATTAGGTGTGATTGTTTATGAATTAGGAATTTTTGTGGAATTAGATAATATATAATCACTTAAGGCTATCATTGATGTATTGTTACAAATGTTTACATTCATAAGACATATTGAATTTGTTCGGGCATGAATGAATGCCTTCAAATTGAGGATAAAGAGGTAAATTCATACTCATGCATTATTTCATTGTCAAGTGATTCTGAAATGTAATATGTTTTGTTTTAAAATTTCCAAGTCCTAGTTATGGGTAAATAGACATGTCTAGAAGGGTCTGCAGCTACCCTTGTTCTTAGACACTTAGGTTTATTCTGTACTTTGACACGATGATGTCCCCTATTCTTAGACACTATAGTGTCTTCTGATGTAGAGATTTAAGTCTCTTCTATTTCTGTTGATACCAATCATTGGTATCCCCTGTTTTGTTCCTGTTACCCACTTCTATAAAAACAACTAGCAGGCTAATATGTTTTGTGTTTTGATATATGTTCTGATCTGATACAAAATAAGTTTTGATTTGATACAAGATAAGTTCTGATTTGATACAAGTTCTGTTACGTTATGACACAAATATATCCTGTTCTGAGACTTGTACATTGTGTTCTGAAGTAAAGATGTTTTGTTTATGATACTTATATGATTTGTTATGATGTATTATATTCTATTCTGATGCATTTGTGATCTGTTCTGCTGCAATGAACATTCTGATTTAAACAATTAAAGATTCCTTGTAATATGAGATGATTCAGTGGATGTGAATGTTAGACAACTGTTAGAAGTAGTCTCCATTTTATATCTTATTTAGTTATTCCCCACTAAGCTTTATGCATAGCACGATTTTTTTGCCTCCTTGTAGGTTTGGATAAGAAGATTCGAGACTAAAACAAAGACAACCACAATGGCCAAGAAGGTTGTGTTTTATTTTAGGAAATGTTCAGTTTGTTTTTGAATTATACTTAATATGATAAGACTTTTGGTATCTTTGTATATATGGTTTGTAATAACCTTAATACAGGATGAATTTAAAATTTATGACATGTAATTTGATTAGTACAAGATGTATGATATGTTTTGCTTTTAACTCAACAAGTTATGAGTGTGAATTATGTTGCTTTATTTTCAAGGAACTTCAGGAGTATCTTGGTATATGTTAAGTATGTTTTATGTGGAATCTGTATATCCTCTTAGGGGGTATATGTACATTGTTTGGTATCTGAGCATGGTTTGGGCGATTCTGGTTTAGCCAACACTTAACTATTGTTTATACTTAAATGTAAAAGTTATGTTTGGCCTAATGCGGTTTGTCCCATGTTTTGGTTTTAGAATTAAATATGGAAAGATCTCACGAAGTTATTGATGAGTTTGCTGAGAGTAATAATCCTGAGTGATCTTATCCTTCAATATCGAGACCCTCTGGGGTAGATGAAACACCACCACCTTCACCCCCAACTCAGGGGAAGCTTTGTTTAAGTTGTCACGAGATATGATGACTTTGCTACACCATATAACCATAGCTAAGGCTCCAATCGATCAGCTGAAAAAGTACAGGGTTGAAGAATTTACTGGAACATCTTTGGAAGAATCTGAAAGAGCTGAATTTTGGTTAGAAAAGGTGAAGAGGGTGTTAGATGAAGTTAGTTGCCCACCTGACTAGATGATTCATTATGCCATCTCCCTTCTTCAACGAGCAACCTATGAGTGGTGGAAGTTTGTTATGAGATATTCTTAGCTGCCAGATCCTCTGACTTGGGATTTCTTTTCCAAAGAGTTTAAAGTCAAGCATGTAACGGAAGTCTATAGAAAGGAGAAGTGGAAGCAATTCTTGAACTTGAAGGAAAGAAACCTGTTTGTTGCTGAGTACTATAGAGAATTCAATCGACTCAGAAAGTATACTCCTGAAGCTGTACTTACTAAGGAGTTTCAGTGTTATCAGTTTGCGGGTGGTTTGAATGACTCGATTAAAGAGCACCTTATAGCATTCACTCTTTTGTAGCAAGTGAGTTACCATCAGTTGGTACAAGCTGCTATTAAGATAGAGAAGCAGGAGATGTTTAAGAGAGAAAAGGGTTTAGTGAAGGGGTTTTGCAAGAGGAGGTCAGCTCTTAGGTAAGACAAGTCATGAAGGTGCTTCCACTGCACCCGAATTCACTTAGAGAGTTGTGGCTAAAGTAAGACGACAAGACTTTCCCTCATTGACTGGTTTAGGTTCTGGTAGGGGTTCCTTTGTGGGTCGAGGTTTTGGTACTTCGGAGTGCCCTCATTGCTCCAAACACCATTGGAGTACTTATAAGAGGGCTATAAGTGCATGTTTTTGATGTGACATCACAGATCATTTAATACAAACTGTCCTGTGAGACAGTCTCAAATTTCACAAGCTAGTAGAGAGGTTTCTCATGCATTTGCTAGGAATAGAGCATAAGCTAGAGGTCATGGAGGATCTAGTCATATAAGACCTAATTTGAATACTCTTTCAGAAACTATTGATCAACCTGTTGTGCTTTCTGATTCGGCTCGAGCTTATGCTTTGAAAGCTCGCGAGGATCAGGATGCAGCTAAAGTCATTGCAGGTACTATTTCTCTCTTTAATTCTGAAATGCATGCTTTGATTAATCCTGCATCCACTCATTCTTATATCTGCGTTGGAGAAATTTATGATAAAGAGATGCCTATAGATCAGTTAGAGTATGATATTTATGTAACCAATCCTCTGGGTAATAGTATGTTGGTTAATCAAGTTTATAAAAACTGTTCTGTTATGATCCAAGGAAGAGAGTTTGTAGCGGATCTGATTAAATTGCCTTTTCATGAATTTGATTTGATTTTGGGTATGGATTGGTTGTCCAAATCAGGCAATGGTTAACTATAATGCCAAGATAGTTGTGCTTAGAAAGCCTAATCAACCTGAAATAATATCGCATAGCATCTGCACTAGTTCTTTGACTAATATGATATCTACTATGCAAGCTCAAAGGTTTCTTAGCAAGGGATGTGAAGCTTATCTGATTTTTTGTGATTAATTCTAAGAAGGAGAGTGTTAAATTGCGAGATATTCCAGTGGTAAGCAAATTTTCAAATATTTTTCTTGAAGAGTTACTCAGACTTCCTCCTAAAAGGGAGGTAGAGTTGTCTATAGAAGTTATGTCTAGTACTGCTCCTATATTCAGAGCACCGTACAGGATGACTCCTACTGAATTGAAGTAGTTGAAAGTTCAGTTGTAGGAGCTATTAGATAAGGAATTCATTTGACCCAGTGTCTCACTATAGGGAGCACCGATTTTGTTTGTTATGAAAAAAGATGGTACTCTTCAGATGTGCATTAATTACTGGCAATTGAACAGAGTCATAGTTAAGAATAAGTATTCATTGCCAAGGATAGAGAGCAGTTTGATCAATTGAAAGGTGCAAGGGTGTTCTCAAAGATAGATCTGCGATTAATGTATATCAACTTCAGGTAAAGGATGTGGATGTCCCGATGACTACATTCAAGACCCATTATGGACATTATGAATTCTTGGTAATGCCATTTGGGTTAACTAATACTCCACCTGCATTCATAGATTTGATGAATAGAGTGTTTAGGCCCTATTTAGACCAGTTTGTTGTGGTATTCATAGATGATATCCCATTATATTATAAGAATGAACACAATCATGCTCAGCATCTCCAGATTGTGCTACAAACCTATGGAAAAAATAGTTGTATGCGAAGCTAAGCTAGTGTGATTTTTTACTTTAGGAAGTATCTTTTCTAGGACATGTTGTCTCTTCTCAATGGATTAGAGTTGATCATTGTAAGATTGAAGCAATTGTTAACTAAAAGCCACCATAGAGTGTGATGAAAGTGAGAAGTTTTCTAGGTTTGGCTGGTTACTATCGCCAGTTTGTGAAGGGGTTCTTGAGACAACATCCCCTTTGACTAAATTACTATAAAAAGGAGTGAAGTATGAATGGTCTCCTAGATGCCAAACTAGTTTTGACTAATTAAAACGAATGCTTACTGAAGCTCTTATGTTGGCTCAACCTCTTCTGGTATGGAATATGTTATGTTTAGTGATTATCTAAGAACGGTTTGGTTTGCGTTTTGATGTAGGATGGAAAGGTGATTGCATATGCCTTTAGGCAACTAAAGCTTGATGAATAGAACTATCCTACGCATGATCTTGAGCTTGTAGCAATAGTGTTTATTTTGAAAATTTGGCGGCACTACTTGCGTGGTGAAAAGTGTATGATTTTCACTGATCATAAAATTTTAAAGTACCTACTTACCCAGAAAGAACTTAACCTAAGACAACGACGTTGGTTTGAACTGTTTAAAGATTATGATTTTATTGTAGATTACCATCCAGGTAAGGCTAATGTTGTGGCTGATGTCTTAAGTCGAAAGACTATTTCGATATTGTCAGTTCAACAGGGTGAATGGGGACTTACATCTGATGGGGCTTTATTAGCTCAGTTGAAAGTTAGTCCTACTTTGAGACAAGAAACTTGTGATGCTCAGAAAGTTGATGATAAGTTACAACAACTTATCTTAGCAACTCGAGAAGGTAAACAACTGGACTTTTCTATGAAAGGAGATGTTGATTTGTATTATAAAGATCGAGTGTGTGTACCAGCTAGTGGTGAATTGAAGAGAAAGATATTGTTTGAGGCACATAATACTGTCTTTACAGTGCATCCTGGTGGAAATAATTTATATCAAGATCTGAAGCAGCATTATTAGTGGCCGATTACGAAAAATGATGTAGTAGATTATATATACAAATATTTGACATGTCAACAAGTTAAAGCTGAGCATCAGGTTCCATCTGGATTGTTACTGTTGGACCCCGAACTTTGAGTGGAAATTTGAAATATGAAAATGAAATTACATGAGTGTATTTGCATATAAATTGTGTTATAGATGTTATTGTGCCTTAATGAAATATGGGTTTGTGTATGGCTTTGAATTATGAATTGGTATATGGATGATTAGGATATTGGAATGTGAATTATGTATGGATGATGAGTTGAGAAACCTTAAGCATGAACCATGATTATATATGTAAGACGTTATGGAAAAGCAAGAGAGGAACTTGGAGAATGACAAGATGCAATTGAAGGTAAGAAATCATATGGATATGAGAAGTCAAATAATTAGAGGTTGAGATTTGTATAAATTTCAACTTTTGCACGAGGATAAAAATGTGTATGCTGATTCAAGGGAAATTCTGGAAAAATCTAAGTAGAAGTTGTAAAAATGGTCTTCTTGGAAGTTGTAGAAGATCTTGTGATCTTTCCAACGATATGAAGTTTGTGATTTTTGGATGTCGGAATGGAGAGATATGAGTGTTGCAAGTTAGAGTTCTGTATACGGTTTGTGTTTGTGATAGCTATGATGAATGTTTGAAATTTGTGGTTTTGACGAACCAATTAAGTTGAGATTTGAGAATTTGGTGAGTTGAACTTAGTGTTTGAGTTGTTATGAAGTGTTTAGGCTTTGGAATAAGTGAATTTGGAAAGTGCACAAGTGTTTATGATGATAGGATGAAAGTTGGAAGCAATAGAGAGACATTGGGGGCTTTGAGGAGCCCCAATGTCCATTAAATGGACATGGGAGTCCGTTAAACGGACGTTCTCGGGTGGAAAAATACCCCTTGGCCAGTAACGGACATGGATGTCCGTTTAACGGACTTTCACGGGTCATTTGGGGCTCTAAACTCGATTCATGTCCGTTAAACGGACATCCACAGAAAATATGATGATTTTTGATGCTGTTAGAGGCAGAATCAGACTTTGTGGTCTTCATGAAAGTTGTAGGTCTAGATGTCTGCTTTCTAATGGTCAGAAAACAAATGCAATCCGACATCTAAATTAAAAGTTATGAAAATTGCTCCAAGACAGGTACAAAATAATTTTGGACAGAAACATGTTGGATTCTTCTGTCCATAACTTCCCCATACGACCTCCAAATGAAGTGATTCTTGAGGAACTGAATTTCTAAGATATGTATCTATCGTTACATGAAAATTTGTATCATTTAGAATAGAATTGAAAAAGTTTGATTGTAAGAAAGTGAGAGGTCAGTTTAGAGAGCATGATTGAGGTATGAGCATACGTTGGATTTTTAAGCATATTTTGAGCAGTAGAGCTCCGATTGGGATAGTTCTTTCTTCAAAATGATCAAGAGACATAGAGCTTCATGTATGGTATTAGAGAAAGAAGTTGAACTAATAAGGACTAAGGTGATTTTCTTGAAATACGCTCACGCCTAATGATAATCGGAACGATTAGTTCCTTCTGATTTTGCTACTTTCCTTTCTCATCTGACCTTGTCCAATCTTTTGCTCATATCTTTTACGTCCGACATCTGATTGATTTAGTTTTTGAAGCGTTAGATTTCTAAGACAATTATCTACACCATGAGGGGAAATTATGATTTTTCTAAGATTAAATTGAAAGAGATTGATTTAATCAAAGTGAGTTAGATAATTTTTCTTCACATAGTTCAGTCTTTTGAGAAATTCT
>JANSVB020000408.1:5438819-5455718 GCA_025504935.2 Erythroxylum haughtii
TTCTGGGGCACACCTGCTTTAACCCCGTCCGGTACGGCCCTATCGGGAGTCCCTCGAAACATGAACTGGGTCGAAGGTCTTAACATTCCTCTTGGTCTGCTGGCCGAGTTTGGAGCTGCTGATAATACAAAGCTTCATTCTTTCAGGTAACCCTTCACTTTATTATTATTATTATTATTATTATTATGTATTTATCTTCTCTTCCCTCTTTTGATGATTGCTGTGGTCCTTTTGAGATTGTAATATGTTTTCGAGTGGCCTACGATTGACGCAGAAGAGACGTACTTGATTGCATATGGTCTGGAAAGGTCTCACTGGTCACCATCACAATATTTCTTTTCGCAACTATTCTATTTACTAAACTGTGGATCTAATGCTTCAATAAGAACATATATAGTATTTAACTTAATTGTTTGGTCAATTCACGGGTCTAATTTCCCCATGCACCAACAAGTTTTAATGAAAAACACAAGCCATTTAATTCCGTCCTTGCAACAGATAATAAAAATTTTAACTGAGAAAAAGACTTTGTCTCTACCATAGTAAAAAATTATGGGAAAGCAAGGATTTATTTCTCATCCCATGTGAAACCAACGTGAACAAATCCCTTTTTCTTCTCAAGAAAACCATCAAACACTTACGGTTCCAGTGATCTCCTCTTAAGAAATAGGCACGTCTCATTATGATCTGAATTAGGCATCTTTTACTTCAGAAAAGTTCTTCCTGATATGTTCGTTCAATCCTTACCATTTTGGCTTCTAGGGTACCTAGAGATGAAGTTCAATTGTGAACCTTTTTCTATCTGGATTGGCAGTCTTTTAACAAATATTACAATTTGAGAATCATCTATATATCATCATGTGATCTCCAACCTAATGAAAATCATGCATACTGAATCTAGCTAGAAAATCACGAATATCGAAAGCAAATAACTTGATGCTTTTGTTTGACTTTGAGGCAACAAATAAGAGAAACTATGCTTAGTTGCAGTTGTCTCCACATAAAAATTGCATGTTTTTCTATATATGCGACTTTGAGGCAACAGATTAGAACTAAGTTTAGCGCATAAAAATATCGAATTTTGAAGTTATTACCAAAACCTTATAATTACATGTTTTCGAAAAAACACTTGTGTGCTGCTTTGACGGCTCTTTCTGAACCTGGTTTTTAAATCATTTGTGATATGATTAGTCGACGCACAGATACTGCAGAAAATAGAAATTTTGTTTCCTGTCTGTCTTCCCTTCTTTTGATGGGACGTAAAGTTACACGGCTTTCTTTCCTTTGACTAAGTGAAAGTCACGCCGCCCTACAATTTCTCACTAATTAAGAACAGAGCCTAGATTTATTTGAAGAAATGAAAATTAACTCCAGCCCTATGTATAGTAATTAATGTGTCATACTCTCAGCACTGGTGAAACGTGACGTATATCATATTCTGTTTCCGTACCAGAGTTTTAATTGAAGAATATGGTGGGCATCTAGCTAAGCTTGCCTCAACAGTATTTGAAGTGATGGCCAAAAACCTCAATCTGAATCCACAACACTCTAAGTCTTATCTATCCGAATCCACGGGGTTCGTTCGAGTTTACAGGTATCCTCAGTGTTCCATGGCTAGTGAGTCATGGGGTATGGATGTGCACACAGACAGCTCAGTGATTTCTATATTGTTCCAAGACCAAGTTGGCGGACTTGAACTTCTCAAAGACGATAAATGGCTCAAAGTAAAACCAATTCCCCACACACTGATTCTGAACCTTGGAGACATGATGCAGGTCTCTCCTCATCTATTACATAATGTACCTGTCAATTTTCTTTGTATATATAAATTTCTGATAAGCAATATCTTCCATTCTTTGAGCTTGAAATGCATTAGGCAATAAGCAATGACGAATACAAGAGTGTGAAGCACAGAGTCAAATTGAACAAATGGGACGAACGACTCTCTATATGCTATTTTGTATTCCCAGCGGAAGGGGGAGTGATTCAAAGCTCCAAGTACAAGCCTTTCACTTACAGCGATTTCCAAGCACAAGTCCAGCAGGATATAAAGGCTCTGGGTTATAAGGTCGGACTTGAGAAGTTTAGGGTCGGCTAGTAATTCCTAATTAATGGAGGCCTGCAAGTTGTGATCACAAATGGCAGGATCTTTTTTATTTCCGTTTCGTATCAGTTGATATCATCTCTCCTTTTATGATAAATTATGTTCAAAATATTCTTAACTTTGCCATCAACTTTTTTTATTTACCGCAAAAAGAAACAAAATTTTCTTGTGATTTAAATATTTATAATTTAAGATTTTTTAAAATAAACTTCCATTATTATCTTTAATTAAAAATGTTAAGTATGAAATTTTTATTTTTAATTAAAAATATCATCTTATTATCATACTATTTTTATTTATACAACAATTACTCAATTCATTTCAACCTAATTTATTTGATTCAATGATAAATTAAAGTATTTACTGACAAGAATATTAACACGATTCATAACATTTATTTTAGTTTTCTTTAGAAAGATTTGCATAACTTCAAAGTATTGAGTTGAGAAATGATGAGATTCATTACCTGAAATTGAAAAGTTTGTTATATTTTACAATTTTTTGAGAGTTTATTAACATTTAAATTTTTACAAAATATGAGGTTTCTAAACGTATTTTGTCAATGAAGATTTTTTTTTTACTTTTGATTCAAAAATTTTGACTTGTATGAATGGAAGCTTAGGGTTTGTTTGGTTCCCCTAATATTTTCTATTGTAGTTTTTTGTTTTTTAATTAAAAAATAAAAACTTATTTGGTTGAGATTTCTAATATAAAAACTTAAAATAAAACTTATTTGATCAAGAAATCAATAGAAAACTAAAAATAAAAACATGTTTGATTTTATCATTATGTTTCTATTTTTGTAATTATACTCCTATGTTAATTATTTTAATATAATATATGATATTTTTAAAAGTAACTAATTATCATTATAGTTAGAAATTAAATATATGCAAATTCATATAATTAAAGAAATATTTACATTAATTGTATACAATAAAATTATATAAATTTAAGGTTATAGGAACACAGAAAATTATGGCTTTATTTCATCTTTGTCTTCACTAGTCGAAGGGGTTTGCATGATTGCCTTTTTAACCATGAACATGATTGGAGGTGCTTTGCTATATAAGAGAGATCTATATCTTTTATATTTTAAATTAATTAAGTATAGCCCAAAATTGATTTAAAATTAAATTAAATTTAAATTAAAAATTTTAAGTTCGACTTCATCTATTTACAATCAAATTTAGTTTTTGATTTTAAAAGAAGAATCCACTTTATCAAATTACTATATTTTTATTAAATTTTAAAAGTTGTATTGTGATTAAAAAAACTAAACTTTGCTTTTTTAATTTTATTATTTTGGATCTCACCTTTGCTTCTCTTCAACGTTGGGTAGCCTTTTACCAACTTATTTCCCACCAAAGCCAAGTGGAATATTTATATATTACACAGATATGTATATAATAACATAGTAATAATTGTCAAGGTGGGTGAGGATTTTCTAACTGTCCAACTTAGACCCGTTTGAAAATCTAGTCGGACCTTAGAGGATAAAGACTAAAGAGTATTAGTAATGGAGTAGAAAGAGAGATAGAGAGAGAGGTTGAGATGTTTTTGTGTTTTGAAAGACAAAATAGATTGAAGCAACAAATGAGAGAGAGAGAGAGAAGAGAACAAATTGCCCCCACCACCAACAAGCCTTACTTGTCTCCCTCATCTCATCCTCCATTATTGCTTCTTTTAACTTAAAAAAGCAAAACAAGAAGAAGAAGAAAAAGAAGGTTCATTAGCCTCAAAAAGCTTGTGTTGTATTGTGTATTTGTGTATTTGTGATATTGTAGTAATAGTAGCGGTAGTAATAGAGAATATAATGTAGTGTTAGTATTGGTGAGAGTGAAAAAAGCGAAATAGAAGAAAAAATATTTCCAAATGTAATTAAAATAGGGGAAAGAAGAACAACTACAACTGTAGCAATAGAGCAATGGCGATGGAAGCAAATGTTATTAAATTTCCTTATACGATTATGTAGATCTTAAACATATATGATTCTCACATATAAAGTCGTTGTAAGTCGTTGTACCTTGATCTATAGAGTCGTTTGATGTCGGTATAAAAATCAAACTCTTCAATTCTCTTATTTCTCTTCTGTGTTTCTATTCTTTCTCCTCATGTTCTCACTTCTGTATTTTCCCCTTATTTGATGGCTATGGATAGAAGCAACTTAATAGGCAAGAATAAGACCAAAAGAGTGGACCCTTATAAGTGGTTATTGAGGAAACCACCTTTTAACTACCACACCCGTTATGTCGGTATTAAGCTTTATAAACATTTATTACATAAGACATTAATAATCTAACATTCTCCCACTTGGCTCATTTAACATTGCCGCCTTCATAAGTCATTGAAATTTAATGAGTATTAAATACATCATTTATCATAATCAAGGATTAGAATTAACGTGAGTTATGGCAGTTGTATGTGATTTAAACAACATATTCTCTTCTATTTACTACAAAGTTAGTCTTCCCTATGAAATGATCAATAAATAGGAAACACATAATTGATCCAAAAAACAATGTCCATTTAAAACAAAAAATGTTATCATCATTCCATTCAATTCAGTATAAACATTCAGAAAAACAAGTAAATCAGAAACAAATTCAATAATCAGCTCAAAATGTCAATTACATTAAAACATAAACGTCATCATAATATGCATTAATGTCTACTTAATAATAATGCCTATACTATCAATATACCCCATAAATATTTTGGGCGGTATTCCCTTAGTCAAAGGGTTAGCAATCATAAGATTAGTGCTAGTGTGCTCAATTGACACTCTACATTTCTGAATCTCTTCTTTAATGACAAAGTATTTCAATTCCATATGTTTAGCACCTTTGTAATACTTGTCGTTTTTAGAAAAGAAAACTGTTACGAAATTATCACAATAAATTTTCAGTGGCCTGGTAATACTGTCGACTATTCCAAGTCCTAAAATAAAGTTTCGTAACCACTTAGCCTAAACCATAGCCTCAAAGCACGCCATAAATTCAGCTTCCATGGTGGATGTAACAATTATTGATTGCTTCACACTCTTCCATGATTTTTCTCCTCCTGTTAAAAGATATACATAGCCAAATGTAGATTTTCTAGTATCCACACAACTAGTAAAATTTGAATCTGAATATCCAATTACTTCAAGATGATCAGACCTCCTATAAGTAAGCATGTGATGTTTTGTCCCTTGCAAATATCTTAAGACTTTCTTTTCAACTTTTCGATGATCCAGTCCTGGGTTACTTTGGTATCTACTAAGAATACCAACTGTAAAGCTAATGTCTGGCCTCGTACACGTTTGAGCATACATCAAACTCCCAATAATATATGCGTAAGGAATTCCTTTCATATGTTCTATACCATATCATTCATTGGACATTAAATGAGACTAAAATTGTCTCCTTTCTGAATTGAAACTGGAGATGTTGAGCATTTATCCATTTTGAATCTCTCTAAAACTTTATTAATATATACTTTCTGAGACAAACCTAATAGTCCTTAGGATCTATCCTGGAATGTTTCTATTCTGATCATATGGTTTGCCTCTCCTATATCTTTCATTTCAAAGTTGTTAGAGAGAAACTTCTTAGTCTCACTTAATAGACCAAGATTATTAGTTACAAGCAAGATGTTATCAACATATAGAATCAAAAAGATAAACTTACTCCCACTAACCTTTAAATATATACACCGATCAACAGTATTTTCTTTAAAACCAAAAGGAAACTACAATATCATCAAACTTAAGATACCATTGGCAAGACGCTTACTTGAGTCCATATATTGACTTTTAAGTCTACACACCATATGTTCTTTCCCTTCAACTGAAAACCCTATTGGTTGATCAATATATACATTTTCCTCTAAATTTTCATTTAGGAAGGCAGTTTTCACATCCATCTGATGTAGCTCTAAATCATAATAAGCCACCAATGCTATGATAATTCTGAGAGAATCTTTCTTAGAAACTTGTGAGAACGTTTTCTTATAATCAATGCCATATTTTCGAGTAAAACCCTTAATGCCAATTCTAGCCTTGTAACATTCAAAGTTGCCACGAGAGTCACATTTTGTCTTAAAAACCCATTTACACCCAACTTTTTTGCATCCTTTATGCAATTTCACAAGGTCCCAAACACCATTATGTTCCATAGATTTAAGCTCATCTTTCATTGCATCTAACCATTTATCAACATTAACACTATTAATGGCTTGTAAAAATGAAATTGGATCGTCATTAATTCATAAATCATCTTCCAACTCTTATAGATAGACCACATAATCACTCGAAATAGCATATCTCCTTTCTCTTTAGGATCTTCTTAATGTTATTTCCTGTGGTTCCTCCATTACAGGTTTATGTTAAATGTCAGGAGCATGTATTTGCTGCTCTTTATGATTGTTATAACGTACAACAATTTGAGGAACAACAATTTGAGTAGTAGGAACACAAGTCAAAGGGACTTGTATTCTAATTTCCTTAATTTCCACATTTCGTGAAACATCACTCCTACTAATTTCACCATTTTCAATAAACCTAGCATTCCTAGTTTCAACAAATCTTGTACTATGGTTAGGACAATAAAACCTATACCCTTTAGATTTTTCTGGATAACCAATGAAATATCCACTGATTGTTCTTGAAGTTTCTTTTCTTGTGGATTATAAATTCTTATTTCTGCCTGACAACCCCAGACATGCAGGTACCTCAAACTAGGTTTCCTACCAGTCCACTGTTTAAAAGGTATTTTTGGAACTGCCTTACTAGGAGCCTTATTTAATAAATGCATAATAGTTTTTAAGGCATGCATCCATGATGATAAGGGTAAAGATGCATTACTTAACATACTTCTAACCATGTCCATTAAAGTTTGATTATGCCTTTTTGATACACCATTTTGTTGCGGTGTACTCAATATTATGTATTGAGCACATATGCCATGTTTTTCTAGGAATTTAGCAAATGGACCAGGGTGTTGTCTAGTTTCATTATATCTTCCGTAATACTCACCACCTCTATCAGACCTAATGATTTTCACTTTTCTGTCTAGTTGCTTTTCAACTTCATTTATATAAATTTCTAAGGCATTTTTCTCATGCAATAAATAGACATATCCGTAACGTGAATAATTATCAATAAAGGTGATAAAGTATTTTTCTTTACCGAAAAAATTAACATCAAAAGGTCCACGTATATCGGTGTGTACAATTTTAAAAAGTTGAGTGCTTCTCGTGGCACCTTTCTTTGTGTATTTTGTTTGCTTTCCCTTGATACAATTCACACAAATATTGAGATCAGTAAAATCCAAATTTGGAAGAATTCCATTCTTTACTAATCTTTCCAGTCTTTCCTTAGAAATATGACCTAAAGGCTTATGCCATAAGTAAGCAAAACAGTCATTCACTAAACTACGTTTAATTCCAACTTTATGGTGTAAGGTCATAAAAGTTTCAGCATAAAAATTATCAAGATTCAATTTATATAAACCAACACAGAGTATAGTAGATCTAATCATACTAGTATGCTTAAACAAACTAAAACATCCATTAACAAACTTAAAAGAGTATCCAGTAACATTAAGTTTAAATAAAGAAATCAAATTCCTAGAAATACTAAGTACATAAAGAGTTTCAATTAAATCTAGATGATGTCCAGTATTCAAGATTAAACAGTAAGTCCTAACTGCTTCCATTGAAATCTTTACTCTATTCCCTATGAAGACAAACTTCTCATTTCGGTTTGCGGTTTAAATCTTAAGGAATCTTTTCATAGTATTAGAAATATGAGTTGTACATCCAGAGTCAATCTACTAAGTATTATGTAGAACTTCAGTTAAATTTGATTCAAATCGTACATAAGCCTTAACCTTACCTTTCTTTTCAAACTAAGCCTTATGTCGTGGATAGTCCTTCTAGAAGTGTCTAGATTTTCCACAGAAATGACATTTGATATCGTTTGCCTTCTTCTGGATCTTAATAGAGGACTTATTAGTCTTTAGTGGTCCTTTTCCCTTTCCACGTTTCTTATATACTTTCTTACTAGCTCCTTGATATTTCACAAAATGGATGGAATAATTTCCTAGATTCTTAAGTCTTGTTTCGTCTTGAGCCAGCATACTGTGCAATTCATGCATATTCCATTTATCTTTCATGGTGTTATACCTCATTTGGAACAAACCATACTTAGATGGTAAAGATTTCAAAATGAATTGTACAAGGAAATTCTCATCCACTTCCATTCCCAAAGATTTAAGTCTTGCTGCAAGAATGACATATTCATGCATAGTATGAGAATCATCAAATTTCATAGTGGTCAAAGTACCTATTAATGTCCCAGCAAGAGACTTATCAACTATTTAGGAGTGCTCTTCCACAAAACTCATAAATTCTTTAGCATTTTCAATTTTGGGAAGAGTTGACTTGATGTTGTTTGCTATGCTCATTCGCATAAACATCAACCTCAATCTGTTTGATTTTTCCCAAGCTTTATAATGAGTCTTTTCTTCATCACTGCTAGTATTTGTATCAATAGCAGGCTTCTCAATTTGAAGTGTTAACTCAAAATCCAATACACCAAGGTGAAATTGGACTTGTTCACTCCAATCAGAAAAATTCAGCCCATTAAATATTGGTACAGACAGTCCTTGTGAATGTAAAGACATAGGGACAGAAACTGCAATAAATACATGCCTAAAATTAATGCTTTGAGTCATAAACTAACATATTATATAGATTCAGATGAAAGATTATGTTAACAATTAACGTACATTAATGTTCTCCTTTGGGTGATACATCAGTGTACAAAATAATCATAATGATGCCAAAAATATTTAACATTATTAGGTACTGATTCATACGCCACTTAGAAATATTTATTATCTTTGGATGAATAAGTAAAACTAATATTGCATTTACATTACCAAACAACCACATTCATTAATTATAAGAACAACCAATTAACCTTTGGGTAATTTATAAATATCTTACAATAATGAATTTCAATCTGTTCATAAATAAACGTCATTTATAGCATCAATTTTATAAGTGGGCGATATAAAAATTCTAGTCAATTTAGAACTAAATTATCTTAAAGATTTGATCACTTTGGTGAATAAAAAATCTAAATAATATTGTTCCAAATTTGATAAATGAGTAAAATATTAAATATTCAATTACCACGTCTTAAACATAGTACCAATCATTATTATTAATGTGCATGCATACAAAACACTGTTCATAATTATTATTAATCTTGTTAAACAATGATGCTTGATCTATAACCTATAAACAAGTTAACATGCATATTCATCACCCCATTTTTACTATTCAAGTTAACATGCATATAACATTTTCATACATCCTTCCGTGCATATAATTTTATTGTTGATAACCACAATTAATTCTATAATTCACGTACACTAACTGTTCATGCATGTATATATTTCTTTCTTTTAATTTCACTATTCACGTCCTTCGTCTACTTTCATAAACCCGTCTCCATCGATGATGGAACATCACCACCGACGGTGAGAAGGGAACCAAACAGTGCACATACAACACTGACAATGTCTATCATTATCGACGAGACAGTCCCTTCCTACTGGTTTCACGTAGATGCATGCAAAATAATGTACATAATTATTATTAATTATATACAGTAATGCTGTCAAAAGCATGAACATGAACGCGCTCATCTTGTGCAGTTTTATAAACATGAAGAAGAAAAAAAATGAAGAGTTTCATGATTGAAAAAAAAATGTAATGACAAACAAAGAATCATACAATTCATAACCCAGAATATGCTCTAATGCCACATATTAAATTTCCTTATACGATCATGCAGGATCTTAAACATATATGATTCTCATATATACAGTCATCATACCTTGATCCATAAAGTCATTTGATGTCGGTATGAAAATTAGATTTTTCAATTCTCTTAATTCTCTTTTGTGTTTCTATTCTTTCTCTCACGTTCTCACTTCCGTATTTTCCCCTTTTTTGATGGTTATCAACATAAGCAACTTAATAAACAAGAATAGGGCTAAAAGAGGCAACGTTTATAAGTGGTTATAGAGAAAGCTACCTCTTAACTACCACACTCATCACGTCAATATTAAATTTTATAAGCATTTATTACATGAGACATTAATAATCTAACAATAACTAGCTAGATTGAGCCCACGAGTTCATGTATAACTTGTGGCCTAGTGATTAGACAATCCAGCACATTAACATGCTTAACAAAGACTTCACTTGAAAAATGAACAATAGAATGAAACGATAAATTCAGAAAAGAAGATGCTTCCAAGAATATGTGAAGTTGAGACAACACTTTGGTTGAGTTTAAATTGGGTCCTTCCTGCCTTGGGGATATGCGTCAAATATTTCGAGCCACCTTTAGTAAGCATAAAATTGTTTTACCAATTGATTTGATTTGGGTTTTTTATTCTGTATTTCTAAATTAAGTCATATGTAGATTCTTTAGGGTGATTTCTTATGGATATATTCCACTACAAAATTTTAGCAAAAGCAGCAAAAATATTTCAAAGAATAAAAATCTACAACTATTCAGCCAATGACATGTAAAATCTGATTTTAATTAATATTATATTATAATTTTACGAGAAAGTATAATGATATGATAAAAAATAGTACTGAATGTATTTAGTCAAAGTTATCTTTCTTAGCAAAGGATTTAATTTATCTTTGCTGAAATTAGAAAGGGTTGTAGAGAAACATTAGCTCAAGACCATTTTTGACATTTTGGGTAAGGCATAAGGAATGGTACAATTCAGACGGTGGATACAAAAGTTACATGTTGTATGAATAGCATATCCTCGTGCCAAGTATAATTTGGATTACATGTGTACGAACAGGCCATGTGCTGCCAACGTGGGCCAAGAAACTTTGATAGCTTCTTTTGCATTACAGGGCAGGTTGGTAGGGGAAAAAGACAGAAAAGAAAGTCAGTGAAATGATGTCCTGTCCTTCGGGAAACAACAAGAAGGGCGATTGACAAAAGCCAAGGCTTATATAGGCCCGTGATATTGCTCGGGCCTTCTTTTGGACTTGACATAAATACAGAGTAATGCCGACAAAGAATCAATGGGGAGTGGGGAGGGATAGAGGGAATTCACGCTCATTAAAAAAAACCATACATATAGAAGTTAAAAACAAAGAAAGATACCAACATCTTTAATGAATTGTTTTATTCTCTAAATCTTTTATATATATATTTTTTTACCCACAAAGTGTTCTAGGAGAGTCTCAATTATGAGAAGACACCTTTAAGTCATTCACTCTCAGACTAATCCCCGCTCGAGTCGGGTAGGTTCCTTGTGGGAGGTAAAGCTCTGGCCTCAAGTTTTAAGCGGCTGAATACATGAGGACGGTTCGAACCTATGACTTCACTAAAATCAGAAGAGCTCCTTACCAACTCACCTGTAACTTGGGGTTCTTTTTTATAATTTAATATGAAAGAAAAGATCAAGAATCAAATCCTTGGTTGGATTTTAAGTTGGAATCATTATTTAAGTGATTAAAAAGAAGGGTTTAGTACCACGGCTAAGCTAAGAATTCTTCCGCTGCGGGACTAGAACGTTAGCTGGCGATTATTGGGGTCATCTTTTTATTATCTTATTGCCTTTTGGTGGGTCATTTTATTTTCTCATTATATTCGTTTGCTTACGGGGAAAAAGTGAAAGCATTGAACATAATGTCAAGATCTGTCTGATGCAAGACGTGATAGAACTTTTGCAGATTCATATATATAGCCCTCTGTCAGATCTTCTTTTCCCCTTGATTCCTATAGTTGCTCCAGAAAAAAAAACTACAAAATTTTGCCAAGTTTTGCATGTATTAATGTGGTTAAATCATATATTCTCAAATTTGAATATATTGGATTATATTCTCATCTTATAATTAAATTGTTCTTAATTTTTTGATGTAAAAATTATTAACTTTCACGTTTCCACTGCAACACATGCGACTTTGAAAAGTTGCCTCACCTTCAAAGGCTATAAGAACATGGAGTTTCCCACATCCTATGGTGGCTGAAGAATTGGCCTGGACGAGAAAGAACTCCAATTAATCACATCTGAATACATGGAGTTCACAAGAACACTCATATGGATGAGCATGTATATAAATGAACAAGAAGACGGCTAAGAAAATCCTACTCAATCCATTCCTTGTCAGAAACACTCAAGTCATCCGAACACAAATTACTTGTCACAAAGTCACCGAGTTTGTGAAGATCGACTAGTCAATATGAAATCAAACCAAATCCAATAAATCATATACATAGTAATATGGATAAGCATAGGCAATCAAACTCAATCTATTATAACAAACTGTGTATATCTGTTACAACAAATTATTGCAGTTTGTCTTTATATATGCAGCACCCCCGTACTAAATGAATAACAAAGAACATGCAATCACTTCATGGTATCAAAGCTTCATAGATCGCATAACCACAATCATGTCAAATATCGATTGCTCCCCCACCACAACTATCATTACCTCCTCTTCTTCTCCAATAACTCCATCTCTCAATCAAAATTCCATCCTTAAATTGACTTCTTCTAATTTTCTGTTGTGGGAAATACAATTTTTACCCTTTCTCGGTTATTGTGACCTTGAAGGTCACATTGATGGATTCAACCCTCCTCCTCTAGAAGTGATTGGTGAAATCAAAACTTACATATAAAACTTGGAAGAAGAATGGCAAACTTGATTTGGCGTGGTTGGTTGCTACCTTAGATCAGTCAGTGGTAGTGAATATTGACACCCTTCAAGCCGTTGGGATAATATTGTGCAAGATTCAATGTTGGATCTCTTCCTCAAATCTCAACTCTTAAAAGTAACGTGTATAAAATTGAACAACATACAACTGAAAGTGTTGCTCAATTTTTTGAACATGCTAAAAACTATTATTATAATATGTTTTCTCTTAATGTAACTATGAGCATGAATGATTTGGTTCAATTTTTTTTTGTGAGGGTTTCACACAACCTTTCAACCCTTTGTTCAAGCAGTTAATGCTCAATTGAGTCCAATCTCTTATAGTGAACTTTTTGGTCTGGCCTTAGCTAAGGAGCAATATTTGTAAAAGCAAAATCTTCCTCCACATCTCCAATTAGAGTTCACTATTTAAATTGTCAGTCATCTCATGGAAGAGGATGAGGAAGGTGTGAAGGTAGTTTTCGTAGTTAGTCTCTTAGATCTGTGACATATTTCAATTTTAACGATCAAGGAAAGTTCACCAATCAATGTCCTTCTCCAAAAATCCACAGTGAATCTTCTACACGTCGATCATCCACATAACTTTCTCCAGCCTCAAGTCTTGCCATCACTCAACCCTTTGCTCCTCAATAACAATGGATTGTGGATTTTGGTGTAACTCATTATATGTCGACTGACTTGGAGAACCTTGTCATCCACAACGAATTCAAATATCTTGATCAAGTCCAACTTACCAATGGTAACTACCTTTCCATTTCTAACATTGGCTCTTCACTGTTCTCCATGAATAATAAATTCTTTACACTTTCAGATATTCTCTATGTTCCAAATGCTACGAAAAAATTACTATTTGTTAGCAATTTTACTTGAACTAACAATTTTTCAATTGAATTCTTTCCTGATTATTTTGTCATAAAGGATCTTCAGTCACAATAATCTACACAAAGGAAAACTTGTGAATGGACTTTACTCACTTCCTTTACAACTTTCACCAAGACCACATTCTTCTCCAAAGGCACATCATGTTAATTTTGATACTTGGCATGCTCATCTTGGTCATGCCTCATATCGAACAATCCGACAAACACTAAAGTCCAACAATCTTTCTTGTTTTCTTTCAAATCTATGCATTTTTGTTCTGCTTGTAGTTTAAGTAAAATTCATGAACTTCCTTTTCTTATTTCAGACAATAAAGCAAATGGTCTATTAGATCTTGTGTGTTTTGATCTTTGGGGTCCTACCCCTACTCCAGCTATTGATGGTTTTTCCTACTATATATATATTTTAATTATTTCAATAAATACTCCTGGTTATTTTTTATTCACTATAAAATTGAAATCTTCAATTGTTTTATTAAATTTTGTTATATTATTGAAAAGTATTTTGGACGCCCAATAAAGAAATTTCAAAGTGATTGGATGATGAATATCAAGCCCTTACCAAATACCTTATTGAAAATGGTATCTCTCATTGAAGTGCTTACCTTAAAACACTCGAGCAAATTGGTTACAGGAAGCGCAAGCATCATCACGTAGTTGAAACAAGTTTGACTCTCCTTAATCATGCCTGAATGCCAATATCATTTTGGAGATATGCCTTTGAAGCAATGGCTTACCCCATAAATGGCCTATTTACTCTAGTCTTAGACCATAAAACGCCATACTACTTACTTTTTTGCTAACCTTCAAATTATAATGAATTGCATGTATTAAAGTGCTTATGTTATCCTTGGTTGCATCCATATACTCCGAATAAATTATCTCTTTATTTTTCTCCTTTTATATTTATAGGTTGTTCTAAAATATTTAAAGGATACAAATATTATGATCTTGTCGCTCACTAAATTCATTGTTTGCCACACCATGTCTTATTTGACGAATAGGTGTGCCCACTTCAGTCATCAACCATCACTAGCACTAATCCACCACTGCTACCAATTTCTTTGCCAATAAAAACCATAATTCCATTAGTTCATAAGTCTCTTACTAATCATCAACTATAAATGCCAACATTTTCCATGCACACGACCAATCACTACACCAACATATTACCTACTTCCAAAATGATTATGCAACCATCCCATTAGTTAACTCTTCTCAATTCTTTATCAATCGATTGCTCTCTTAATCTACCCAACTCACCGAATAATTATTACAGGAAGTAATCAATGCCAAATCGCAGTTGTTATATCTACTCTTGAAGCCAATTTTCTCTTAGACCCTTGGGGTCCCTTATATTAATTCTTAAGCATTAAAGTTAAAACAACATCCCAATGAATGATTCTAAACCAAGAAACGTATACCACAAAACTCCTACTAAAAGCAAATATGGTTACAATAAAGCTAGTCTTTACTCTAACCAACACTACTATAAAGCCAACATGGCTAAAAGGCATGAATTTTTCTGATCTGTACCTATTCCAGAGTATTATTGGTAGACTACAATATCTGGGTATGACATGCCTAGAAATTGTATATGTGATTAACAAACAAACCAGTTCATGCAAAATCCAAAATAAGAACATTGGATAGCTATTAAGTGCATACTTCGTTGCCTATAGGAAACTAAAACATAAGCCTTTCATCTCAAAACATCAAGCTTTATGCTAATTTAAGCCTACAATGATTTAGATTGGGCAAATGATGAAGATAATAGGAATAGTATGATGGGATATGCAATATACTTCGTAGGAAATTTAATATCTTAGAAGTCAAGAAAACAAAGAAAAATCTGTCGTTCTTCCACATAAGTAGAGTACTACGCCATAGCTTTTGTGTCAACATAGACTGAATGACTTCAATCTTTGCTAGCTGAAATTGGACTTCCACATCAAGAATAACTAATCTTATAGTCTAACGACATTTCGACTACTTATCTCACCACCAATTTGATCTTTCATAGCTACTCAAAACACTTAGAAATTAACTTCTGCTGTGTGTTTGAAAAAGTCAAGGACAACAATTAAATGTCTTAACTAAACCATTGGCCACCAAAAAGTTTGTAGGATTTCGAGATAAGTTGCACATCAAAGATACTTTACTTATAGGAGGGTGATATGGATAAGTATAAGCAATCAAACTCAATATGTTAGATCTATTTTCACAATCTATGTATATCAGTAGTAACAAATTACAGCAGTTTGTTACAACCTCTGTACTTTATTTATATTAGACCCCTGTTCTAAATGAATAATAGAGAATACATAATCTCTTCACATATATACATTAATTAACATATATAAGTATACATATGAATCTTTATCATGATAAAAGAATATAGGTAACCTTAAGGTCATAAAGGCCATGAGAGAAACATGGTGAAACAAATAAAGATTTATGAAGACTTAAAGAACTACTTATGTATTTACATATCATTCCCACAATGATATTTCAAATGTTGATTTTATGTTATATGTCAAATAATATGATGCATAATGTTTGTTTTCTTTTTTATTTAATTTTCCATTATTTAAATTTATATTAAAATATTATAGATTAAAGTTTATATAAATTTGGAATTAAAAATTTAAATATGGGTTAATAAGATAAATTATGATTATAAAAAACTTTAATAAATAAAACGTACATACACTTTACTAAAGACTAGTGAAAACAACTATCAAGATAAGACTTAAATAAATAAGACAGGCACACTCTATTAAATTCATACAATATAAAATATAGCAATCTCTATATGAAGTAGCAATCTTTATATACTTCATATAGAGAGTTGCAATATCTTACTATTATGTAGGACTTATCCTAACTAATGGTGATAATTATTGGATACAACATAAACTATTGGGCATAACTGAGTAGTTAATATATGATTTATCACTCTAAAGTAATTAGAAGAATTTTTTGTTGTTCTCGATTACTATTGATTTAAAAAATCATTGGACAATGTGAAATAAAAATTTTAAATATTTTCCAAATAAAATTGTTGGGCCCCGAACCTTTCTTAGAAGTGAGGACTATTAAATGAGAAGTTGTTCATGATTATTCATGTATAAAGAAAGGAGAATTCATGAATTTGAAATG
>JANSVB020000408.1:5455818-5485316 GCA_025504935.2 Erythroxylum haughtii
AGACATGGATCCATAAATGTTCTGAAGGAATTGAATTTCAATTCAGACCCTAAGATTTTCAATTTCTCAAGTGAATTTGGCTATAGTGTTCAGTCGCGGATTAGTAAGAGCCGAAATGTTTTTGGCCATAATTTCTTTATTTCTAAACCAAATTGAGTGTTTTTGGTTTGTTTAGAAACTTAAGTCAATGGGGAATAAATGCTCTGAAGAAGCCGAACTGAAACCCTAATTGGAAGTTCCCAAAATATTCTCCGAATTTATAAGAAATGAGTTTTCCCACATTTTGTAACTCCGAATGTTGAGCTCCGGAAACGAGGTCCAACAGGGCTAGCGGATGGTAAGAAACCTCCACCACCACCACCTGGGTGGAATTTGTGAACTCTGTCACCTACTCCGATAGGTCAACTTTCACTGCCACCTTTTGTAGTTATTTTGGTTTTAATAACTAGATTTTGTACACTATCACTTCATTGTACGATTATGCAGGATCTTAAACATATATAATTCTCACGTATAAAGTAGTAGTATCTTGATCGATAAAATCAATTGATGTTAATTCTCTTCCTTGTTTCTATTCTTTTGCCTCTCTTTATCTTATGCATTCTCTCCTTATTTGATGGTTATCGACAGAAACAACTTAATAGGCAAGAATAGAGCCAAAAGAGGGGACGTTTATAAGTGGTTTTTAAGACTACCACAACCATCATGTCAGAATTAAGCTTTTACAAGAGACATTAGTAATCAAACATTCTTCCACTTGGCTCATATAACATTGCCATCTTCGTAAGTCATTTACATTTAATGCACATTGAATACATCATTCATCATAATCAAGAATTAGAACTAACATGAGTTATGATAGTTGTATGTGATTTAAACAACATGTTCCCTTTAAATGGGAACATAAATGGGAAACAATTATGTGATTTAAACAAAGTTAGTCTTCTCCAAGAAATGATCAATAAATGGGAAACACATAATTGATAAAAAAAATAATGTCTATTTAAGGCAAAAATGTTTTCATCATTCCATTCAATTCAAGATACACATTTGAAAAAAAAGGGTAAATCATAAACAAATTCCATAATGAGCTCAGAATGTCAATTACATTAAAACATAAATGTCATCATAATATGCATTAATGTCTACTCAGCAATAATGCCTATATTGTCAATATGTCTTATAAATATTTTGGGTAGTAATCCCTCAGTCAAAGGGTCAACAATTATAAGATTAGTTATAATGTGCTCAATTGACACTCTACGTTCTTTAACAGCAAAGTATTTCAATTTAATATATTTAACACCTTTAGAATACTTGTTGTTTTTGGAAAAGAAATTTTTTGTGGAATTATCATAATAAATTTTCAGCGACTTGGCAATACTGTCGACTATTCCAAGTCCTAAACTAAAGTTTCACAACCATTTAGCTTGAACTATGGCCTCAAAGTATGCCACAAATTCAGCTTCCATTGTGGATGCAGCAATTATTGACTACTTCACACTCTTTTATGATATTGCTCCTTTAGCTAAAAGATATAGATAGTCAAATGTAGATTTTATAGTGTCCATACAATCACCAAAATCTAAATCTGAATATCTAATTACTTCAAGATGATCGAGCCTCCTATAAGTAAGCATGTGATTTTTTGTCCCTTGTAAATATCTTAAGACTTTCTTTGCAGCTTTCCAATGCTCCAATCTTAGGTTACTTTGGTATCTACCAAGCATACCAACTGTAAAGCTAATGTTTGGCCTTGTACACGTTTGAGCATACATCAAACTCCCAACAATAGATGCATAAGGAATTCCTTTCATATGTTTCTGTTCCATATCATTCTTTGGACATTGCATGAGACTAAATTTGTCTCATTTCTAAATTGGAACTGGAGACGCTGAACATTTATCCATTCTGAATCTCTCTAAAGCTTTGTTAATATTTTCTTTCTGAGACAAACCTAATAGTCCTTGCAATCTATCCCAAAATATCTCTATTTTGATAGGGAGAAATTTCTTAGTCTCACTTAATAGACCAAGACTATTAGTTGCGAGCAAGATGTCATCAACATACAGAATCAAAAAAATAAACTCTCCCACTAACCTTCAGATATATACATCGATTAATAGTGTTTTCTTTAAAACTAAAGGAAACAACAGTATCATTTAACTTAAGATACCATTGGCGGGAAGCTTGCTTGAGTTCGTATATTGATTTTTTCAGTTTACACACCATGTATTCTTTCCCTTCAACTGAAAAGCCATTGGTTGATCCATATATACATTTTCCTCTAAATTTCCATTTACAAAAGTAGTTTTCACATCCGTTTGATGTAGCTCTAAATCATAGTGAACTACTAGTGCCATGATAATTCTTAGAGAATCTTTCTTAGAAATTGGTGAGAATGTTTCCTTATAGTCAATGCGATCTTTTTTAGTAAAACCCTTAGTAAAAAGTCCAGCCTTGTAACGTTCAAGGTTTCCATAAGAGTCACGCTTCGTCTTAATTTACACCCAACTCTCTTGCACCCTTCAGGCCATTCTACAAGGTCCTAAACACCATTATGTTCCATGGATTTAAGCTCATCTTTCATTGCTTCTAACCATTTATTAGCATTAGCACTATTAATGGCTTGTGAAAATGAAACTGGATCATCATTAATTCCTAAGTCATCTTCCAACTCTTATAGATAGACCACATTATCATTCGGAATAGCAGATCTCCTTTTTCTTTGGAATCTTCTTAATGTTATTTCCTGTGGTTCTTCTATTACAAATTCATTTTGAATGTCAGGAGTATGTATTTGTTGCTCTTAATGATTGTTAAGTAGTGGGAACACAAGTCAAAGGGACTTGTATTATAACTTATTTAATTTCCACATTTCGTGAAACATCACTCCCACTAATTTCAGCATTCTCAATAAACCTAGCATTTCCAGTTTCAACAATTCTTGTACTATGGTTAGGACAATAAAATCTATACCCTTTAAAATTTTCCAAATAACCAATGAAATATCCATTGATTGTTCTTACATCCAGTTTCTTTTCTTGTGCATTATAAATCCTTATTTCTACCTAGCAACCTTAGATATGTAGGTGCCTTAACCTAGGTTTCCTATCAGTCCACAGTTCAAAAGGTGTCTTTAGAATTGCCTTACAAGAAACCCCATTTAACAAATACATGGCAGTTTTTATGGCATACATCCATAATGATAAGTGTGAAGATGCATTACTTAACTTACTTCTAATCATATCCATTAAGGTTTGATTACGCCTTTTTGATATACCATTTTGTTATAGTGTACCTGGCATTGTGTATTAAGCACATATGCCATGCTTTTCTAGGAATTTAGAAAATGGACCAGGGTGTTGTCCAGTTTCATCATATCTTCCATAATACTCACTACCTCTATCAAACCTAATGATTTTCACTTTTCTGTCCAGCTGCCTTTCAACTTCAGTTATATAAATTTCTAAGATATTCACTACTTGAGATTTCTCATACAGTAAATAAACATATATGTAATGTGAATAATCATCAATAAAGGTGATAAAGTATTTTTCTTTAGCGAAAGAATTAACATCAAAAGGTCTATATATATCAGTGTGTACAATTTCAAGAAGTTGAGTGCTTCTCGTGGCACCTTTCTTTGTGTGTTTTGTTTGCTTTCTATTAATACAACCCACACAAATATTGAGATCAGTAAAATCCAAATCTGGAAGAATTCTATTCTTTACTAATCTTTCTATTCTTTCCTTGGAAATATGACCCAAATGCTTATACCACAAGCAAACAAAACAGTCATTCACTAAACTACATTTAATTCCAACTTTATGATGTAGGGTCATAAGAGTTTTAGCATATAAATTATCAATATTCAATTTGTATAAACCATCACAAAGTATACCAGATCCAATTATACTAGTATGCTTAAACAAACTGAAAAATCCATTACCATACTTAAAAGAGTATCTAGTAACATCAAGTTTAGATAAAGAAATCAAATTCCTAGAAATACTAGGTACATAAAGAGTTTCAAATAAATCTAAATGATGTCCAGTATTCAGGATTAAACGGTAAGTCCCAACTGCTTCCACTAGAACCTTTAATCTATTCCCCATAAAGACAAACCTCTCATTTGGGTTTGGGTTTGGATCGTAAGAAATCCCCATATAGTATTAGAAACATGAGTTGTACATCCAAAATCAATCCACCAAGTATTACGTGGAACTTCAATTAAATTTGATTCAAAACATATATAGGCCTTAAGCTTACCTTTCTTTTCAAACCAAGTCTTACGTTGTGGACAATCCTTCTAGAAGTGTCTAGATTTTCCACAGAATGACATTTGTCATTATTTACCTTCTTCTGGATCTTAACAGAGGACTCATTGGTCTTCAATGGTCTTTTCCCCTTTCCATGATTCTTATGTACTTTCTTACTAGCTTCTTGATATTTCACAAAATGGATGGAATGATTTCCTTGATTCTTAAGTCTTGTTTCCTCCTGAACCAACATACTATGCAATTTATGCACATTTCGTTTGTCTTTCATGATATTATAGCTTATTTGGAATAGACCATACTCAGACAGTAAAGAGTTCAAAATGAGCTATACAAGGAAATATTCATCCACTTCCATTCCTAGAGACTTAAGTCTTACTGCAATATTTGTCATTTCAATGACGTGTTCATGCATAGTATGAGAACCAACAAATTTCATGGTGGTCAAAGTACCAATTAATGTCCCAGCAAGAGACTTATCAGCTATTTGGGATCGCTCTTCCACAAAACTCATAAAGCACTTTCAGTTTTGGGAAGAGCTGACTTGATGTTGTTTGTTATGCTCATTCACATAAACATCAAGCTCAATCTATTTGATTTTTCCCAAGCTTTATAATGAGCCTTTTCTTCATTACTGCTATTATCAATAATAGTAGCAGGCTTCTCAACTTGAAGTGTCAAATCAAGATCCAATACCCCAAGGTGAAATTGGACTTGTTCACTCTAGTCAGAAAAGTTTAGCCCATTAAATGTTAAAACAGGCGAAGCTTGTGAATATAAAGACATAGGGATAGAAACTGCAATAAATACACGCCTAATATTAATGCTTTGAGTCATAAACTAACATATTATATATATTCAGGTGGAAGATTATGTTAACAATTAATGTACATTAATGTTCTCCTTTGGGTGATACAGTAATGCACAAAATAATCGTAATGATGCCAATAATATTTAACATTATTAGGCAATGATGCATACATTACTTATAAATATTTATTATCTTTGGATAAATAAGTAAAACTAATAGTGCATTTACATTACCAAACAATCATATTCATTAATTATAATAACAACCAGTTAACCTTTAGGTAATTCATAAATATCTTATAATAATGAATTTCAATCTACTCATAGATAAGCATCATTTATAGCATCAATTTTAAGAGTGAGTGATTGAAAAAATTTTAGTCAATTTAGAACTAAATTATCTTAAAGATTTGATCACTTAGGTGATTAACAAATCTAAAATAATATTGTTCTAAATTTGATAAATGCATAAAATATTAAATATTAGATTATCACATCATAAACATAATGCCAATCATTATTATTAACGTACATGTATACAAAACACAGTGCATAATTATTATTAATCTTGATAAACACTGATGCTTGATCCATAACCCAGAAACAAGTTAACATGCATTTACTTCACCTTATTTTTACTATTCATGTTAATATGCATGTAACAGTTTCATACATCCTTCTAGAAATATAATTTTATTGTTAATAATTACAATTAATTCCATAACTCACGTACATTAACTGTTCATGCATTCATATATTTCTTTATTTTAATTTCACTGTTCACGTCCTTCGTCTACTTTCACAAACCCATCTCCACCAACGCTGGCACATCACCATCGATGGCGAGAAGGGAACCAGACGATGCACATACAACATCGATAGTGTCTGTCATTACCGATGAGACAGTCCCTTCCTATTGGTTTCATATAGGTGCATGCAAAATGCTATACATAATTATTATTAATTATCTACAATAATGCTGTCAAAAGCATGAACATGAACATGCTCATCTTGTACGGTTTTATAAACAAAAAGAAGAAAAAAAATGAAGAGTTTCATTATTGAAAAAAATGTGACATTAAACGAAGAATCCTACAGTTCGTAACCTAGAATATGCTCTTATACTAGATATTGAGTTTCCTTATATGATTATGCAAGATTTTAAGCATATATAATTCTCACATATACAGTCATTGTACCTTTATCCATAGAGTTGTTTGATGTTGGTACAAAAATCAAACTCTTCAATTCTCTTGATTCTCTTCAATGTTTATATTCTTTCTCCTCACATTCTCACTTTTGTATTTTCCCCTTATTTGATGGTTATCGACATAAGCAACTTAATAAGCAAAAATAAGGCCAAAAAAGGAGACGCTTATAAGTGATTATTGAAAAAACCACCTCTTAATTACGACATCCATCATGTTAGTATGAAGCTTTATAAACATTTATTACATGAGACATTAATAATCTAATAAAGGCGACGCCGAAAGTCCACCTCATTATCCAACCATCTTGTTCTGTGAGGCTTGCTCTTTGGGATTGTCGAGAATCTACAACCATTTTAGTTTTAGATGTACTTTTCTTGTCCTTAATAATTTTTGCTTATTTTATAGGTCTTCTTAATACTTTCTTGTCAAAGAGGAAGCAAAAAAGGGTGAAGGGCAAAAGAAAACAAAGACTTTTGTTTTTATTTTAAAAACATATAAAAATGTCTTTTTAACGTTTTCGGAAATATGTTGTGATTTTTTTTAATTTTAAAAAACAAGAAATGACCACCATACTCAACGAAACATATTTTAATGATATATTTTCTTTTTTATAAAAGCCGTAACAAAAAAAAGAAATAAACATGTGCTTAATTTTTAATTTCGTTACATTAAACAAATATGTGAACGCTAGGGCAAATGTGTGACATTGATGGAGAGACAGAAAACGCAGAGGATCAGCACCCACCCTACGTTAAAAACGAAATCTTAGGAGAGAGAGAAGGAATGTTTCCTTTTCAGTTGAGGTTGGGTAATTTCCTGCAGTAAAAAGGAAAATATACTTGGGGGATAAGTTTAGTTTAATGCGTGCTCGGCCTCGGATTCATAGTCAAGTGAGTCACTGACAGCAACAGTTCTTCACTTCTTTTCTCCGTCTTTTGACCCCAACGTACCGGTTTTTGCTTAAACCCTCTCTAAAACCAATCAAACGTGAAATCTTTCAAACGCATTGTTATTGGGTATCTCTTCAATGGCGCTAAGCCTAGAGGGACAAGGCTCTTCCAAGAAAAGAAGGCGCAAATCCATCAGAAGATCCCTCTCCGTTGGCGATAAAGTTGAGGTATTGACGTTACTTTGGACTTTTATCTTTCGATATAAGTGTTATTGATGGGTTTTTGAATGTTGGTTTTAATTTGTTGATGTTCATATTTTATCTGAGCTACATTCCGTCTTTGGCTGTACTATCTGTTTGTTTTGTTTGGCATTCATGCAAAGACCAACAAGACAATCACCATGCAAATTTGCCTTTTCTATTTAAGAGTCTTTTTTCTTTTTTTGGTTACTCGTTTCTTTTGTGGTATCTTGATTTATTATGTCATCTTTTGGAATCATTCCGTGTAAATATGATTTGATTTTTCTCAGTTTTGTGTGTTGTCAATTTTTGAAGGTAAGGGGCGTGGAAGAAGGATTTCATGGGTCATGGCATGCAGGAACCATCACTGCATGTAGAAAACAAAACTGGAATGTGAAATATTTTGTCCAGTACGATAATCTATTAGCTGATGATGGGTCTATGCATCTTGAGGAAAGCTTATCTGTTTTCCTTCTTTGGAATGATATCAACGTTAATGGTGAAAACGGATGCAATTACAGAGGCCGAATTAGGCCATTTCCACCCCGGCTTGACTTTAGCAAATATAACTTTACATATGGGATGTGTGTGGATGCGAATTATAAGGATGGATGGTGGGAAGGTGTGATTTTTGACCATGAAGAAGGGTCAGAGGAGAGGAAGATTCTTTTTCCAGACCTTGGTGATGAACTGATTATTCATGTTAGTGCATTAAGGATTACTCAGGATTGGAATGAGATTGAATATACGTGGAAGCCTCGTGGGATGTGGTTGTTTCTGGAGTTGATCGAGAAATATGAGAGAAGAAATTATATATCAGTTTCTGTGAAGCAACTTTGGTTTGATTTGAGAGATAGAAAGGGTTTCCAGGAGCTTGGAGATTGGACTTCCTCTTTAAAAGTTTTATGGGAGGAGCTGTTATTGGATACGCTCAATGATAACCTTCTAATTGTGCTTAATAATCTTTCCCGGGTAATAGGCCTTCCTGGAAGTATGCAGCAGCTGAAGATTGTTAAACCTGTTACGGATCCTAAGATGTATACTGAAACAGAGTCCCTAGAGACTTGTGTCTTAGTACCATCCAAAAATGCACCAGAAAGTAATATGGTTTTGAAAGCAAATGGCTTAACTGGTCAATCTATTCAACGGCAACTTAATGCAGAAGCAGTTAAGTCTTTTTTGCCCAGTGATATATCAAATTCAGAACTGCAGTTTGAAACAATGTATGTGCAGCCTCAGTCTTTTGATCTCTTACCTTTAAATCTGGATGGAGGTTCTGTCGTAAATTCCATGACCAATGTTGGGATATCTGGTTCTGATTGCAATAACTTGACAAGGAGGTACTCAAATCCTGTTTGCAGTAAAACTCCTTGGTTGCCTGCTGGCCCTGACTTAGTCCCTGGTCCAGAGTTTTGCCCTGAGGCAGTTGTCAAATACACACAACGAAGTAAAGGAATATGCAGGGAGTCCTTAAAGATAGATGTAAGGAAGCATCTTTTATATCAGAAGTGGAAAATTAGTTTCATGAGGGATAAAAGTAGTATCAGACTACGCTATACCTCACCTGATGGGAAGCATTACTTTTCACTTCGTCAGGTATGCCTTGCTTTGACAGAATATGATGAGGAATTTCTTTGTCCAACCTTCCTAGATAAGGAGAAAACTATGCATAGTGCTCCAGGTGAGCCATTGACTACTCTTTCTGCACCCCTTCCAGACAATCACAATCACTGTTGTTATCGAGCTAGGATTCCTTCAGATGCTGATATTCATGTTGAGCAGCCTGAATATTGCCCTGAAGCTATTGTTTTCTGGTACAATTTTGGATATGAGGAGAGATTAAGAAACAAAAATGAAAAAGGTGCCATTAGACACATGACATCACGAGCAAGAAAGCATCTCTCTGCGGTGGGATGGAAATTCTGGTATGCAAAACGTAATGGGAGGCATGAATTGCGCTATGTTTCTCCAAGAGGAAAGTGCTATAATTCTCTACGAATTGCCTGCAAAGACGCAATTGACCAAAAAGCTTCTGAGGATATGGCTTCTTGCAGCATGCCTAAGGAAGATTTAGCTATTCGAAGACAATCTTCTCCACCTAGTAAAATAGATATTCAAATGTCAAAGGATTTGTGTCTAGAGTGTTCTTTTGCATTACCATTAAGAAAATCTACAGAACTACACAAAAGTAGAGCTGAGAGAATTGTCAAGGTTGGAAAGAAAAGGAAGGGATCTAACTTATTTGAATCCGAAACCAGTTCCCATTTGCAAAATGGCAGGATTCAAGAGCTGGAAAGGGGAAGAAGAAGAAGAAGAAGAAGAAGACAGACATCTAAAATGCTCATTGGGCCCCTAAATCATAAAAAGTTTCCTCAATCGACTCATATGTTGAGATCGGGTAAAAGAGTGCAACAGATTGTAGTTCCTAATGCCTCACATCGTTGCCCACGAACTGTGCTATCATGGTTGATAAACAATAATATTCTATTGCCAAGAGCAAAAGTACACTATAGCATGCGAAAGGGTGGACTTCCAGTTGCTGAAGGGCGTGTAACTCTTGATGGGATTAAGTGTACTTGCTGTAGGAAGGTTTATACTCTCAGTGGTTTTGAAGCTCATGCTGGCAGCAAAAAACACAGGCCAGCTGCCAATATCTTTCTGGAAGATGGAAGGTCTCTTTTGGATTGTCAAAAGCAGATGATGAGTAATTTCACCATAAATCATCCTAAAACAGTGAAGGGCAGTTGGCTTCAAGGTGAGAATGATTATATATGCTCTGTCTGTCATTATGGTGGTGAACTAATATTATGCGATCAGTGTCCTTCATCATTTCATAAAAGCTGTCTTGGCATGGAGGTAAGTCTTTTGTTTAGAGATATGTACTTCCCGTCATTGCAACTTTCCACCTTACAAGCCCATCAAGAAAAAAAGAAGTTATTTTCTGATTCCTTCTTTTATATGTTGTACTTCTTTGGGATCCCACAGGACATTCCAGATGGAGACTGGTTCTGCCCCTCATGCTGTTGTAAAGTTTGTGGAGAGAACAAATTGAAAAAAGATAGTAAATCGTTCATGGATGAATATGTGCTTATTTGTGCACAGTGTGAGCATAAATGTAGGTCAAATATGATTGTTTCTTGCTCTATGTGATTATACATTTGAAATGTCTCTGATATGCTTTCTTTGATGTAGATCACATGGCATGCACTGGGAATGAAGGTTCAGATAATCGGGATAACTATCGCAAAGAAAATTGGTTTTGCAGCAAAAAGTGTAAAGAGGTACGGCTAACCCTTTCTGAACTTTAAAACTCTCAATCCCCCTTATTGCACATACGATATGTACTGTGGGTTTTTTCATATATAATGATTGTTATCAGTTAAGTAATGTTACTATGTATATCTGGTTTGTTTTTCCTAATATAGAGAATAAATAAGGGAATTGTTCTTGACTTACAGGAATTTTCTAGTTGGTCTTTTGTTCAAATTTTCCTGGATACAGCGGTGCTAATAGCTTTTGAGTACCTTATCACTATTTTTCTGAATCTGCACTCTAGTTATTCCCTTGGTTTCTTTTGTTCTAGCAAAATCAAGTATATGGATCAGGAGTAATCTATATATTTAAGCTCCATTTATTATGAACAGAAGCACAGGTTTTTCTGTTGATGATTTGCAAGTTTATGAGACTGATACTACTGGAACCAAATAAGATGCTTCAACATCTAACCTTTGAGAGATCTGAATCAAATAAAAGATTAAGTTATAGTTGAAAGAAGATAATTTGGTTTCTTCTGGATTCTAGCCATCTTTGCAATCAAGATGTCACTTAATTGATAGTTCTGAACTTCCCTTGTCCTGTATTTTATTGTGTTTTCATGTGTGCCTCTGTATCAATTTAGTACTTTGACAGTCATTGTAGCAAATGCAATCATTCTTTTGTAAATTTCTACCTTGGTTCATGACATGGAACTTGATTCAATATAATTTCTCTTTCTACCTTTTTCTTTCAGCTTGTAACGATTCACTTGGTTCAGGACTATGGTAACAGCCTATTAGCCTTATTGGAATAAATCATATGCCATAAATTATATAATGCACTCTGTGTCAGGAACCTCCGGGGAATAGAAGGTCCTGGTTTCCAACATAAGATATGTAGTACAACTTTAGTTGCTCCCATATAGCTTTTATCAAAGTTTCATTAATATGATTAATATGGTCTAGGTTTGTAGAAAAGGTATTTCATGATGGGTATTAGGAGTCTTATAGATAGCATGGATGAATGCTGAGAGGACTGTTTATTGATGAGTGGACACAAACATTCAGCTCTAAAAGTGTTTACTTCTATGCATATGGCATGGTAACCTACTATTTACCATCTTTCCCAGTTTTTGATACATTTGATATAGGATTTGCCATGAAATCTATCAGTGCTCTTTTACCATCTTGTGCATGCTGATTTAGATTTCCATTGCAGATATTCTTGGGCCTCCAGGAGCTACTAGGAAAACCAATTGCAGTGGGTGTGGACAATCTTACCTGGACGCTACTAAAGTCCATCCAGGCTGATGGTAATAACCATGATGCTTCTGATGCTGAGGCCCTGACTGAGATGCACAGCAAGCTGAATGTTGCTCTTGATGTGATGCACGAGTGTTTTGAACCTGTTGAAGAACCTCAGACAGGGAGAGACATAGTTAAAGATATTATTTTCTGTAAAGGGTGAGGAATTACAGCAATTTGCTTCAACACTGGTTGATTTAATTTGTTGATGTACACTATGGGTTTTTCTATTGCATACCTTTAACCGCACTACAAACTTAGATTGGTGAGCAAGGGCTCCTATACCATATTGCTCTGTTTCTTTGTCATGAAGACAAAAGAAAAAGGCATTTTAGGCAGATTTGTGCGATGTCTATCCATTCCCTTTTCTAGTAGAAGTGTGAAAAGATTGGAAAGTGTTGAAGATCTAAAAAGTAGATCTAATTTGAAAAGAAACAAGTGTGCGAGACAAAAAAATTATCTGGCTTTGTAAACCACTTTAAATTAGTCCCTTCCTGTAAAATATAGAATATTGTAAAGAGTAGTTAGTTGGTCCTAAAGTTACCCAAATTTGAGTGAAAATTTTGAATCTTTTGGTTTATTTCTCACTTTCTTTTCCATGTGTTACACCAAGCATGCCTAGTTTGAGTCTGATCCTTGACATTTCAACCTTCTTAGATCAAAACTAAACCGTTTGAACTTTCGGGGGTTCTACACAGTACTTTTGGAGAAACATGATGAACTAATAACTGTGGCTACAGTAAGGTAAGATTTGTATTCTTTTTATAGAAAATATTAAGCTGCATATTTCTGGAGATGTTTCCTGATTTCATGGCATTTGATTTATTGAGACATGTTAAAATTGTGAATTTTGTTGCAGAATTTATGGAGAGAAGGTGGCTGAAATTCCACTTATTGGTACTCGATTTCAATACCGTCGAATGGGAATGTGTCGAATGCTAATGAATGTACTTGAAAAGGTAACTCTTGTGTATGTTTGAAGACATTGTACTAATTGCATTTAAGATACCCATGTTATTATTTGGTTTTACATCTTCCTTTAGAAACTTTTTGCCTTCATTCTCCTTTCTTTTATTTGTTATGTTACATTCACTAGTGCAGTTTTATATCTTACATCTCATCAGCCTATGCTAGTGAAGATGAAAAGAAGTTAATGACCTACCAACAGAAACTTGATGCTCTTTCCTTTTGCCATTGCCTCACCATTTTTAGGAATGAAAAAATGCAGAGAGGGTATCATGCCCTCCTTTCCCCTTTTTTTTTTTACTTCCTAAATCCACAGCACAATTTCCAAAATACAGCAACCTCTTATTGCTTATGTTTTTGTAATTTTTGGTCTCCCTTTAGACCAGCATTTTCATTGTTATTCGTGGTCATCTTCTGCAGAAGCTAATGGAATTAGGAGTCCAGAGATTAGTCTTGCCTGCAGTTCATAGTGTCTTAAACACATGGACGGGCTCATTTGGGTTTAGAAAGATGACCAACTGTGAGAGATTGCAGTTCGTGGATTGCACTTTCTTGGATTTTCAGGAGACTGTCATGTGCCACAAGCAGCTAATGAAGTCCCCTCCTTCTGAATCAAGTCTTACAAGAGGTTTTTTAAATAGTTGATCATTTTCCTTTTCCCAGTGTAGCTAAGGCGTATCATTGTAATAATATTCTTTTATTCTCTTTGACAGATTTGCAACCTGCACGTGATGATGGTGCTTGCAGAAGCAGGGAAAGTGTTGATATGGATAGATCTAGTGTTGTATCTGAAGTATTCCAAGTAGATCAAATTGAGGAGATTGGAATTGTGGAGCAAGGATTGGTGGAGTATGTCTCACTTATCACTCACTTTACCTAATTTCTGTAAATTCCAACGAAAATAAGTCATCAAAATAAATCATCTAGGACTTAAATGTGAAAAGTGATAATAAGCTGATAAGTACGCCTTGATGTGAAACTAGATTTAAGAGTTGCCTCACAGGAAGGAGTTCCTCTTTCAATCTATATGTTACAAGGTGTGGTTTGTGCGAGATTTAGTGAAGAGATCAACAGGCTTTCTCAAATTGAAGCGAGGTTTTACAAGTCTGGTTACTTTACTAATTCGCTGAAAAGGTCTTCCATCTATTAAATATCTGTAGATGCCACAAAATGCAATAAAAAGCTAACCTCAAGGATCAGGGTAAGTTTAATGGACATTTTCAGGGAAGATGAAGCAGCTAGTTGACTTTGCTGCTTTATGAATAGGTAGCAAACAAGATGAAAATATTTACACAAGCTTATTAGAACACACCTTTCGTGAACGAAACAATTTTAAATAAGTTTTCAAAGATATTCAAATCATGTAGTATAACTTCCAATTTCCCATTAAGAGATGAATGCACATTCCCTTTATACTAGAACATTTACAAATATTCTTTTAAGTGCTAAAAGGGCCTCTACGCTAATTACTTATGCTATTAGTGCTGATTATTCATTGTTTCTTGCCAGCATTTCTGCAGGGCATGGAAGTAGTAATAATAAAAGCCATCAGGTGATTACTGTGGCTCTTATTTATTTTTGTCTTTTGCTGTTTTGAGCAAATTATTCATTTCCTTATGTTTTTTTTGGCTCAAACAGATGAACCACCCAATCCATCCTGCAAATGAATCTTCCGGAAGCAAAGTCAATGTGGACTTCTTGATTGAGCATTCTGATTTCCAGAATAGACGAATTGGTGATAATAACGATACAAGCACTTTCAACAAGGGGAGTAGTGGTCGTAGTAATGATATTTTGAAATGCTACCAGCGACGGAAGATATTAGTGTGTCAGCACTGAGTTTTGGTTTATTTGCATGGGCTATAACTGACTGCTCTAGAACTTGTTGTGTTCCTGATACCAACCATTCCAGTCAGACCCCATTCTAGCTTGTCATTTTTGAGGATCTGTTCTGTCATGCATTCCACCTCAATCTTTTGTAAATAATTTCTTGCACAAATGTGAAGGAAAGAGAGTCTCAAGATCGGGTTTTATTCTATAGTCAACATCAATAAGAGCATGTCTACATATGCGGACAGAAGCTCATTTCTGATAAATGAATCATTTGTAATTGTCACTCATTTGCTCCCGTTGGTTCTTATGTTGTGCAGGCAAACAATTCACCTCCTTGGTGAATTTGATAAGCTTTCGTTCTACTGAACCACTCTTCCCTTCTTAAGGAAGAAATAGTTAGTGCAAAGAGATTGCTTTGGTTTCCTGCAGAAAAACAGGTCTTAAGATCCTAGTTTCTCGTGTTTCCTTTTTCTTTTTTTCCCCCCTCTGTAAGTAAAATACATAATTACCCTAAATGCGCCGCAAACATTTTCTGGTCATTTATGTTAATTTAGACACAAAGTATGGGCAACCGATTAGGAGAGATGTGATTAACTCTGATTCAATCTTTCCTCTCTAGGCACGTCTTCTCGGCCACCGGTCGTTTTAATGACGGCCTATTTGTTTAATGTTAAAATTTCCATTTATCTTCAATTTTAATGTGGACATTGTAGGGTTTTAAAGGGGTTGATCCTCCCATATGCTGAAGAGTTTTGTTGAAGAAGACAAATAAGTCAGAACCAAAAAACTGTAATGCTGAAGTTGAAAATAAGAGTCATGGGTATTATGTGTTTGCAATTGCCATCAACATAATGTAAAAGTAGAAGGCCCCTTTATATGTGAAGCTATATTTTATTTGGTTTGGTTTTGTGTGACTTATTAATGCATCTTGAAGTTGATTAATTATGAAATTAAAGATGAAGGCAATTTAAGCACGAGTTTTTGTTCATGTTATCATATCTATATTACTAATGCTTAAAATTATTGCAGTGTAATTTGAATAAGCAAAGATATTAAAATTATGGTCAATATTACTGCTCGTGTACTGAAAGTTTGTAAAATTAATTTCTTGCATAAGAAAATATTTGCATTAGTTATGTAACATTGAAAAAAAAAATTCCATTAAGTCAAAATATAAAAGCTCTTGACATTTACAAAATAGCAATTCATCAACACTTGGGGCATTATAGCAAAAGAAAATGTCAATAATAATGTTCAAAACTTAATATTCACCAAATTGCAAGACAAAGTAAATATTGTCTTGACATTCTGAAAAAATATAAAACACAATGAAACTTTAATTTAGTGACTCTCTTTAGATGTTCTTAACCTTGTTATCCTCACAGTTCCATTTGTTTCATCCTAAAAAAATAAATAATCAAAATTTATGCTAATGGATAAGTTGAATTCAAAAATAACATATTTGTAATTTCTTTATGCTTGTAATCTTTGTCAAGTTATTACTCGTTTTATTACAGGTGCTTGAGGTTTCTTACCTCACAAAGTCCCATATTTATGAACTAGTTTCTTTCTTTTATTTATCTTTGTCATTGGTTGTGGTCTTGATAGATTAAGTTAAACTACTTACATGAATATCACTTGAACTTTGTATTCATATCATTTCTCCACATTGCCTAAATGATCATGACATAAATAAGAAATAGTTAAACAAAGTTAAGGCCATATAGTTGTAAATTTTTTTTGGAAGATAAATTCATTAGAAGGAAAATGTATCTACATACAAAATACAACTTAAAGAAAGATCAACTCAATTAACTCTGGCTAGAATAATCCAAATTAAGTAATACTATCATAAGTTCCAACTAATACACAAGCTAGGAGGAATTATGTTTGGTAGATTCCATAAATGGTTTTTATTTTGATTTTGAGTATAATATTCTATAAATTGGTTTCAACATTGAGTGCCTCATTACTAAATATTCTTTTGTTCCGTTCACGCTATAGGTAGTAAACCATTGAACCAAAATCCATCTTATACAACTTTTGATTCCCTTTGCTATAGAAATGAATTTCTATAGAAGCCTAGTAGAATATTTTTTTCCATTCCATGTTAGTACAATGTAGTTTGCAGAGTCTAAGGATGTGGTTCCATAATTATAAGGAGTATTGATACATATTCTCTCGTGCCTCTAAGCGTAGTATACACGAGTGTGTTAGTCAAGATAAATTTCGAGTATCTTTGGTACCAAGTCTCTTATTAGCTGCCAGCCATAATATAAAAGAACTACTAGAACACTTAAAAGACTATTCAATATGATTGTAGTTAACAAATTCTAAAGACAAAAGCACAAATTAAACTAAGTATAAGCCAAATTTTAATACAAATAGTTGTTCTTAATTAAAAGTAATTGAAAGAAAATTTAAACTTTTGAAAAATTAAATTTGGATGGGTTACTTCCCAATAAGCACTTTGGAGTAGTGCACTTATTGCACCTTTCTATTTAGTGTTATGTAGGTTCCATGTAAAGGTTTCAATCCTTTATATTGGTATCTTTCTCCCACTCATGTCTTCTTATGCATTCATGATACCCAATAATCTTCCTTGTTATCATTTCATCCTTACTTAATGTCATTATCCAGTATACCTTGCTTGATGATTCGTATAATGAATTATGAGAAGAAGGCAATTTCAGAAAATTGAACTTGTATTAAAAGGAAAAATAGAAAGTTTAAAATTTGAAGGTTAAAATTAGAATTTAATTCCAAGAAGGGTATTTTTTATTAGTAAATAGATGAGGGTCAAATATTACTTTTAATAATTGAGGATATTTTAGTAATTATGGTGGTTAGATTGAGTAAGAATATTTTTATAATTAAGAATAAAGTGGGAAAGGGAATAATGTTGGATTATTAAGTGTAATTGGATTAAAAAATTTTCTTAAATAAGTCTAATAGAAATTTATAATGTTTAGGTCCAAAGGGTCGGATTAAGGAGTTAAATAGACTTATCTATTAGTTGAATCCGCAATTCAAGTAATGATAACCTTAGACTGTACTCTTACAATTGTATACGGTTTTTGAAACTTTGAATTTTTGTTATTAATAAATTATTTTATAGCAAATCATATTTTCAATTAGTCATTAATTAAATTAAGGATTAATAGTTACATATATGGATTTCTAAAATACATGAATTATCTTTATTTATTTCATAAACAATTAACATAATACAAGGCTTTTTGCTTTTATATTTTATCACGTATTATGAGATATATCACTTGTTAATTAGGCAAAAATTTTGTTAATTAAATAGAGATTGACTAATAATAAGTTGTGAACAAATGTTGTAAATTGTGAATCTGTGGCTTACCTATGATAAGCTACATTTGATGGTCATAATTGATAGGTTGTTCAAATATGAGCGAGCTATAACTAGCTATCTATTCGTAGAGCAAGTACCAAGACATCTTGAGTCTCGAGGATGTCCTATGTCGATGGCTAGGTACTAAAGTAGTACCGAATATCCTAAATCTTGGGGATATCATATACTGATGATTGGGTAAGGTACTTGAGTGATACCAGAGTACCAAATTAGATTGAGAAATTGAGATACCTTGTGCCGATATTTGTACATCTAATTATGTTTCCATTTGGTGAGAGATTATGATCAGTACAAAGGAGTCGACAGACCATTGAATGTAAGCCTATTAGGTTAAGAAAGCCTTGGGTAATTCAGTTAATTATGGATAAAATACATATAGCAGTAATAAAATAATATTAGTCTTAATCATTGCTTTGATATAATTTTGGATTTTTATCAATTGATCGGATAGGTTGAATAATGTTGTGTATTTTAGTATTATATGTATGTTTCAATCACTTACTAATTTTTATATTCATATATTGAGTTATTTGACTTTAAGGGCACAATCAGTTATCTTTATTGAGTAGGCAGCTTATCCTTTGCCACTATTTTTTAAGGAGATAGATAGATTATCGATAACTCCAATGTACATGATTGACAAAATAAAATTTAGGTGGAGTTAGCGGATTAAATTAAATAAAGTTATTTTATTGTATATTTTTTTAATGTGATAGGTCGAGTAGTTGTGTTTGTATATAATACTTTTATGACTAAGAAACATCTTCTTTTTAGAGCTAAATGTTATACTCGGGTAACAATTTGAACCATTGCGGATTAAGAGTGTTTGAAGACTCACACCTACTATTCAATCTTTGATGCTCTTATTATGTATCCATCTTTAACACTTCTCTTTCAAGCAAAGGCAGTACATGAAAAAGACACCCCTTCATTTGAGTACGGATAATATGTAATGCTTAAGAGACAAGCCCATCCCCAGTTGTAGTTTTTTTTAAATTAAATTGAATTAAAAAAAGAGAAGGAGTTCAGTACAATACTTATCCTACTAAAAGGATAACAAAAACAATGATCAAACAACATCGTAAGCTAGAGGCATAGTTAACATCGTGTAACATCCAACCTCGAGTAAAACACCTCAGATCTTCCTAAAACAAGTTAACTAAATTCCTTCAATTAAAGTTCCTCCAGAAGTTTCCGAATTTGGGCTCAAAAGTCTCCGTTAACTCTTTCTCCAGCCGATTAAGGAGGTAAGGGATTTCTGATTTGAGCTTAGTTTCTTCATCTTTGCATTTGTCTTCACTCATAACTTCTTTGATTAGGGATACTCGATGGGTCTTCCTCTATATTTGAGCTCTGACTAATATCTCCCATCACGTGACTACTTGTCTTCAGTACCAATGATGGATGTAGATGATTAAGCATTAAGACCTCATAGAGGAGTGACTCCGTAAGGTAAGAGCTCCAACTTTAGATTCTTGCCCAAAAGTTATGTGTGTGGTGCCTTGCTAGTTTAGGTCATATAGATGTACTATTCAAAGATGTGCTAGGTATTCTTAGAGTCTCGTTAAAGTCTCTAAGAAATTACTAGTTTCTCATTACATTTCTTCTCCATCTGGTTTATGACCAGTTGTTCTCTGATACTATTAGAGATGATTTCTGTGAGAGAATGTATGCCTCTTTCCCTTCCTGCAAATCTTATGTTATTCCTTTCCCTCCCTATCTCCTAAATACAAGTTGTAATGGCTATCATGTAAACATCCTTGTCATGTTTGGATGCATGGTTCAGTAGTATCTCTTGTATAATGCCATTCAGATTGCTTTGATAGCAATTAAGTGTACATAGAGAGGAAATTTGTCACCATACTCTATTAGAAAACTCACATATGAAAAATAGATGATTTCTGTCCTCTTTGTCTTAGATGCAAAGGATACATTTTTTAAAGGAGGAAAGGAATTTTAATGTTGTCATAATGCTTAGTTTGTTTGTCATGGCTAACCAACTTAAAAAGCTAGCATTTAGCTTGATTGTGTTACTCCAGATCAACTTACACCATCCAATTCTTGGGTTTGTCCCATACTTTAGTTTTTTTGCTTACCTGTTCGTTATGTCCGATATAGCTAGACCATTCCATAGATATATATCATCTCCTTCATTGTTTCGATACTATGGTCTTATCTCCTCTTGGGAAAGATCTCAGTTGCCATCTACAACTAATTCTTATATTTTAGCTTTTTTTGAAAATCTATCCAGAATATCCCTAGCTATCAGATGGTGAATTAGAGCTTTTTGACCTGTCTAATTGTCATACCATAATGAAATTCAATCCCCTGCCTCTATCCTGCAAGTGATCTGGTGCTGAACTTCCTCCCCCGGTCTAAGAATTTGGTTAAAGAACCATAAGAAACTATCTTTAAGTCTAATTGCCCGTAGTCTACCACCCCTTAATATATAGCTACGCACCCATTTAATCCATAATGATTCCTTTTCACTTAAAATTCTCCACAACCTTTTCAATAATAAGCATTTGTTGCTTCTGCCAATTGACTTCAAGCCTAGTCCTCCAGTTGCTTTTGGTTGACATATTTGAGTCCAGCTGACTTTAGCGATTCCTCTTTCTCTTTCCCTTTTACTCCATAGGAATTGCTTCATCATTTTTTCTACAATTTTGACTAGCCCCTTAGAGAGGAAAATGTGAGAACACCAATATGTATTCATAAACATAATAACAAATTTTAGGAGGTGAAGTTTGCCACCATAGGATAATGTTTTGTTTGTCTATGAATCTAATCTCCTTTGTATCTTTTAAGGGGTAGAAACTCTCTAAATCGTAGTCATCTCAAAGAGATAGGAATGCCCAAATAAGTGATAGCAGGATCATAATTTCCCATTCCAGTGACAAGAGATATATCATTAGCTAAAATTTTAGCAATAATCTTGTAACTAAAGTTAGTGCAAGAAATAGGTCTGAAATCGATCCATGTAGAAATGTTATGGGTTGCTGGAATCAAACACAAGGAAGTCTTGTTAATCTCTTTAAGAATTACTCCATTTTTGAAGAATCCGTGCTACTTCTTTCATAATTGTCCTTGTTGTATCCCAACTTTCTTTCATAGAAGAAACCATTAAGACCATCTGGTCCTGGAGCTTTCGAGCAATTCATTTTAAACACCATTGCCTTTATCTCTTAATTTGTGGCCTGCCTGATTAGAAGTTCCACTTGATCCTTAGGAATTTTGGTAGAAATAAATTTCCTAAGATCTAACTTCAAGTGCTAGCATTTCCCTCAAATCCTAGGGGCCTTTAGAAATGTGTTAAGGCATCTTGAGCAATTTCAGCTTGCTCATACAAGATCTCCCCTGATTTCATTTTAATCGAAGTAATCTTATTCACATTCCTCCTTACCTTAATTGTATTGAAGAAAAACCTTATGCATCTGTCTCCATCTTTAATCCAGTTGACTTTAGACCATTGACTTAATAATGAACAGTGGTTATCTAATACTTGCATGTAGAGCTTCAGGGCCTCCTTCTCCTCCTTCATAATAAACTCATCAGTAGGACTGTTAGCCAGTGATTTCTATATGAGTGAGAGTCGAAGTCTAGCAACTTCTATCACTTGGTCTGTGCTCAGTCCCCTACTTTCATTTAATATCTTCAATTCCTACTTTATAGCCTTTAGTTTTTGCAAACAAATAAATTGTTTAAGACTAGTGACATCAAACTCTAACCCCTTGATAATAGTTTCTTGGAATCCTTCCACGTTGGTCAGGAAATTGATAAACCTAAAAGGGTGTTTTAAATAAACCTTTTTGAAGAGGTTGTCCACCTTGATTGGGGTATGATCTGAAAACCCTAGGTCTAAAAACATGGCTTTATTGTTTGGAAAGGTTGCTAACCACTCCGCATTCACCAAAGCCCTATCCAATTTCTTTCTAATGAGCTAATTAGAGCCCTGTTTATTACTTTAAGTAAATCTATAACCCTCATATTTTAAGTCAAAAATTTCCACAACTTTGGTGCAATTAAGAAAATCTGTATTGAAGTTGAGCAAATCACAATTCCTTTCAGCTTCAGATTGATAAACAGTGGGATTAAAATTGCCACTTATAATCTATGGGCCACTAACTGGTCTTTTTAGTCTTCTTATTGAATTCCATAGTTCCATTCTTTGAAATAAAATATTAAGACCATAGACGAAGGTAGCTAACACTAAAGTGTGCTCCATTTTGAATGTCATTTTTGTATGCATGAATTTCCCACTTGCTTCCAAAACTTCCACCTCTGTAAGATCCTCATCATAGACTATGATGATTCTTCCATACCTATGATACTGGTGATTAGATTTTATTTTCCATTGATTTCCAAAACAACCTAATGTATTTAGATTTACAAGTTTGATTTTTGTTTCTAAAAGAAAAAATAATTTAGGCTTCTTATGCCAGGCAAACTCCTTCAAGGCATTGAGCTTCGAAGGGTTGTTTATTCCTCTAACATTCTAAAATAGAAAGGTCATGTAATATTGATTTTACCTTTTGAGTCTTTCCTACTTCTCCGATTGCTCTTTCTAGTTTATACTTGTTTAAGCTTTTCCTCTTGATTTTTCACCTAATGCATGAATTCTGATTGTTGTGGCAATTGAGTGGATGCTTGTTGCTGAACTCCTGTAGGATTTTCCTTATGTAATTCTCCTTTATCTGTATTACAGTTATCATGTTCTTCCACTCCCTCTATCTTATGATATGCTACCATATTTCCTGTTACCATTCGTATTTGCCGTTGATCCTTTGCAATATGTTCAGTTTGGTCCCCCTTAGCCTCATAGGACAGGTTTCTATCTACTTGAATAATTAATCTCTGATCCTCTGGTATCCTTTCCTGCGTTTCAAGTTCGTTAATTTTGGGTTTCCCTTCTATTTTATTCTCAACTAATGCGATCAATTCTCCATAATCTCCCCTAATAAAAACTTTCCCTGTTGGTTCCCATATTTTTCCTTGAATTTGTAGGGATGGTTTCCAATAGTAAGTAACCATGACTTTATCCTCTTTGAGGGAATTTCCATCTGCCAACCTTAAAATGGGAATATAATCTTTCATCTCCTTCAAAATATCCATACTCACACATAATTTAGCATAGCCAACTTGTTTTCTCAATGTTGTATCCATGCATATTGGTTTTCCTAAGTACCTTGCTAACAAGCTTATGCCTTTGGTGGTCCAATATTCCAATGGAATATTGTGGATTTTCACCTATAATGGTATGTTCTTTACTCTAATTTTTCCTAATTCCATACCAAGTTGTCAATTCTAGAGGAATAATGGAAGCTGTGAGATGTGTCATGGTCCTTATTTTATCACTTTTTGAGCCTCTAATTTTGCGCTAAAGGTAAAAATAATATTGTCATTTTCTGTTAACATTACCTCTTGTATGCCTCCTCCTTTCCAGTTTCTTTGAACTCATGCTTGTATAATAAGGAAAAGCGAGCATTTATCTATTAAGAAGCCTATGATTGCTACTTCCTAAGTTTTTGCACCCTTCTGCAAAATGTCAAAACTTGGGGCCACCATCAACTTCAACTGGGGGACTATAGAAAAGAGAAGATTTAGAGCTCTCCCCTACTACCTGCTTCCAGGTTTTCCTAGTTTCCATAAAATTCTGGACCATATTAGTTGTTGTAACTGGCTTGGGAGGATTTGGGTGTGAAACTGAGGGAGGTGCTTGCCTCCAAATGTTAGGAGCAAGGATGGAAGGGTCCTGGATTACAAGGGACTTGATAGAGGAAGAGGATGGTGGAATGCATGCTCCTAGACTAATTGCAAGAGGAGCAAGAAGGAGGATGGAGGAAATATGATGGCAGGTTTGCAGAGGGACAAGGGTAAAAAGGAAGAAAAGAGAGTTTCAACTAGAAGAAAATAGACAGATGAGGAGAAGGAAGGTGGAAGCTCAATCTGCTCCTAGAGTTCTACATCCCAACGGAGAGTAGTTACCCTTATTGTAGGAACTTCTTACATGTATGAAAGTTACAATCCTAGTTGTGGTTATTATTGAAGACCTGGCCCCCCCGCCCGTAGGATCAAAGTTTAATGTCAAGGATACGATTATTAGTCAGGCATAATTGAAAGCAAATCTATACTCCAAAGTTAGGAACACAAACATACTTCTCACAGGTGATATTAATTTATAAGCCATTTGATGCATAATTAATATATTTAGGATGGGAAGAGATAACTATTCAAAATAAGAATTACTAAATAAAACACAATTTTGAAGCTGAGTTTCTCAAGACAAAGAGTTGTACACTAAATCACCATTCCTTTCTTTAGAAAAAATGATTAAACCAAGTTATTATTGAAGTTAATACATTTTTGACTAAACTAAAATCAAATAATTTGGTCAGAAAAAAGTCATTTACCAATTAGTTTTATCACCAACTCAACTATATCTAGACGGTCCATGGAATAAAATTGCTAATACTCTATTAAACTTACGTGAATCCACACACACACACAAAGAAAAAAACTCTTTATACGACTTAGTTTTGTACTTGAAATATTTTCATTAATAATGGACAACAGTAATATTCTGTTTCTTTCTTTCTTTAATAAATCTTGTCGTACTTTTTGGTAGGGTCAATGGGGTTGAATTCTACTAAAATTGAGAGGGAAAACTATAATGCTTGGAAGGACGCAATAGGAGTCTCTGATTTGCATGACTTTAGTAGCAGCACCTCAAACATCCACAAAATTGAGCAGAGGAGTTCCTCTCTCCATCTTCAGATTTATCGTAAGTTGCATAGCACATGTAGCGTTATTGAATTCTTTGGTTTACAATACTCTTGTATAGGATAGGATTATGAAATGTGAAATTCCTAGTTTGTGGTGATAAAGCTGTCATCTTTGGACCTAAGGTCGTTATGGTTTGTCCTACACCTTTAAGCAAGAAAAATAATGCATTTTCTTTATTTTCCTTAGTGATACAAATTAGACAGCTACATGAGAAGTAGCAGTGATGATTGCTACAATCTCTATTAACAAAAATTATAGCATCATGTTGCTACCTTAATGATTGAACTCATATTGCCATTATTTTTGTTGTTCTGGTGTGATAGTGACGAAAAATCTTTGCATGTGGAAATTGCTAGTAGTAGGCTGTTTCTACAGGCTAATTAGTGTCATTTGCAATACATTTCCTGATTACTAGCCTTAGTCCATATTGACGGTTTAAAGAACAACTTATACATATATAAAGTCCCAACCTCAAATTATGTAATTGATTAGAGACAGTTGTATGAGATAAAATGTTTGCAGGACAATGACATGAGCATTTCATATTTCCAAGCTCCTTATTTGGTAGACGTAGATGTGATTTATGGGAAGAGGGTCCTAAGGTTGGAGGAAGTCTCCAGCAATGCTAACGCGTGCAGAACCCAGACGTTCTGTCGCTTAACACTGATCACCGGTGGAGTCACAAAGGGTAAGCATTCTGAGTGTAGTTGGATTGTTATTATTATTATATAACATTTAAAAGTCTTGGTGACGAGCAGGTGGAATTATATGGAAAGAAGAGGCAAGAAGGCAGACCTAGCTACACTTCAAGAAGGAGCAGATTGTTAGAAATCCACCATAGTCGATTCTTTTCTTGATCAAAGACCAGCTTTCCCTCTTATACTGCATTGGGAAAATAAATTATGGAAGAACAGGGGACTCACGGATGTTCTGCTTTCCGAAGGCAATCTTTTCCTATTCTCCTTCTCCTCCACTTCAACAGCTAACAAAATACTCGAGGAGGGGCCATGGAACTTCGGGAGTCAGCCAATTTTTCTGCAAATCTGGCAGTCGGGTCTTACACCGGAAACCATTAAGATATAGAGTCTTCCTATATGGATTAATTTCCATAACGTTCCACTGGAGTATTAGACCACGCAGGGACTCAGCCAACTAGCTAGCTTCATCAGTAAATCGCTATGTATGGACGAGAATACGGCCAAAAAGAAGAGAATTGGTTATGCCCGAATATGTGTAAGTATTGCAGTCTCAAAAGACCTTCCAAATGAAATACCAATCATGCGACTTGGAGAAGTGAATCAGTAATGGGATGATAGCATAGTTGTATTTTATCATTGGAGGCCCCCTGCTAAGACTCATACCTCTATCTGGAGACCCACGGGTAAGGTCTTTAATACTGGTAGCTACTAGGAGTTGATGAATCAAACAGATGAATCCCATACGGAGGATAACCAGATTCATGGGCAATTGACTCCGGCTATTCCTCTAGTTGAACCTTTGAATGAGAATGATAGTCTTGCTCTTACTCAGAAACCTGAGTCTTATGGGAAAATTGATATTAAGGGCCATGCTCCTGCTGTCCTTCCTGTATATGCGCATTTGAATGAGATTGATAGTTTTGCTCTAGCTCAACAATATGATCCTTGTGGAAATACCTATGTTGAGGGTACTACTATAATTGCTAAAGCCTCACATGGCACTCTGGATAATTTATCTATTGCGGCAGACTCCCCATATAAGGAAATTATTTGTGCAAATGATGTCTCTCAAGTAAGTTTGGTACGGGAAGAAAATACTGCTAACCCTTCTTTGGTTAATACTGCAGATGCGAATAGCGGGAACTCCCTCCCAATCTCAAGAAGAAAATCCAAACAGTGCAAGGGTAACAGCCTAAAAAATACCTCTTCTTAGTATGACTATTTTGGCTTGGAATGTCAAAGGTACCAATAATCCTTCTAGGTTACTAGCTTTAAAAGATTTTGTGATCTTAGAAAAGCCCCTTTTGCTTGGTTTACTTGAAACAAAAGTCAGGTTGGTTAATATGAATAAGCTGGATATTTTGGGTCCTTAATGGAGATGGTTATCTAATCACAGTCAACATGCCTATGGTTGGATAATAGTATTCTTCAATGCAAATGAGATGAATGCTGAGATAATTGAGGCTACTGATCAGGTCATGTATCTTTGGATCTTGATTTTGCAAGATAATATTGATTTCAATGTCTCCTTTATGTATGCTAGCAGTTTTGATATTTAACGAAGAGATTTATGGAACAACATAAGAAAAATCAGTGGCAATATTACTAAACCATGGCTCTTATGTGGGGATTTCAACACCACACTCTATTCATCTGAGGCTCAAGGCAACATTAGTTTGCGAAACTACTTAGTTGATATGCTGGAATGTGTTGAGCAAGCTGGGTTATCTGATGTTAAATATTTTAGCCATTTATTCATGTGGTCTAATAAACAAAAAGATAGGTGGTTTATTCGCAAGAAACTAGACAAAGCCCTTGTAAATGACCTCTTGCTTTAGTCTTTTCCCAACAGCATGGCTAGTTTTTTGGACCCTTTACTTTTAGACCATACCCCATTCATGTCTGTCACTTGTCTCCATCTATGGCTATTCATCATCCCTTTCAGTTCAATAACTACTTAGCAAAAGAACCTGGTTTTGGGGAGGCTTGCATGAAAGGAAATATGCACGGTTGCAGGGGCACAAAGTAGTTCGTATGCATACAGAAGCTGAAAGTTATTAAACAAGAACTCAAGATTCTAAAGACTTCTCAGGGATTAACTATTGAAACAATCAATAACACTAGAATGGAGCTAACTACGGTGCAAAACCTCTTATCTTCTAACCTTGCAAATCAACTTCTTATTGATAAGGAAAAGCTAGCTCTCACCAATTACCTTTAAGTAGTCAGTAATCACTCCTCTCTTTTACAGCAAAGAGCCAGGATCAATTGGCTCTAAAAAGGTGATAGCTGCACTCAATTCTTCCTCCATTCGATTTTATTTAGATAGAACCGGAACAAGATTTATTCCATTTCTTCTCATAATGATAATGTTATTCATGATCCGACGGTTATTAGGGAAGAAGCTTTCAATTTTTTTAGCTCCTTACTTGGTACTACAGAACAAACTCAAGTTACTCCTCGGAATTTTCAGCGTCTTAACCTTAAACAAGTTTCCCCTTCTAATTTGGATCTATTAACTAAACCAGTAGAGGATAGTGAAATAGAGGCATGTGTTTTTGGAATGAATGGTAAGAAAGCTCCTGGGCCTGATGGTTTTAATGGTTACTTTTATAAAAAATCTTGGAATATTATTGGTGGTTTTGTTAAGGAAGCCATACATGAATTCTTTCGGAATGGGATATTGCTAAAAGAGATTAACAGAACATTCTTATGCCTGATTCCGAAAGGGGAAAATCCATCCACCTTTGCAGATTATCGTCCCATTTCATGCGCCAATTTTCTATATAAAGTGATATCTAAGATACTCACTGCTAGATTGAAGAAAGTCATGGCTCCTTTGATTAGTGATAACCAAAATGCCTTCTTGTCGGGTAGATACATCAGCGACGATATTCTTATCGTATAAGAGCTTTTGAAAGGCTACTATACTTCTCACAGTCCTCCGAATTGTACCATAAAAATTGATTTCCACATGGCGTTTGATAGTATCAATTAGCATTTTTTGCAATCTATATTGGCAGCCTTTGTCTTTCCAGATCAATTTATCAATTAGGTTATGGCATGCATACCTCAGTTTCCTTTTTGGTTTTTAGTAATGGATCCCCTACCCATTATTTCAAAGCAGTGAGAGGAATTAGACAGGGCAACCCCATTTCCCCATACTTATTTATCATGGCTATAGAAATCCTTAATGCTTTTATAAGAACGGAGAGTATTTCCAACCCTAATTTTAAGTACCATACAAAGTGCAAGCAACTTGGCCTCACTAACCTATGCTTCACAAATGACCTTCTTTTATTTTGCAAAGCTGATTTGGAATTTATACAAGCTTTTATGAATGCTCTCCATGTCTTTCAACTTATTTTTGGGCTAAAGATAAACTTGTTCAAGAGCTACTTCATTTAGTCCCAAGGAGCTACTACTTTGGAATCTACCATTACATAGCCAACGAGCATAAAGATGCAAAATCTCCCTCTACTTTACCTTGGTCTACCTGTGTTGACCAAGAGGCTTAACTATGCTGATTGTCACCCCCTCTTAGAAAGGATACAGAAAAGAGTTAAATCTTTGGTGAATAAATCGCTTTCCTATGCGGGTAAGCTTCAGCTTATTAAATCAATCCTTAATTCTTTGTATGTGTATTGGAGTTCCCACATCTTCCTATTGCAAAGCATTATTAAGGAGATTGAAAAGATACTTTGTACTTTTTTATGGAGCCATTCAAATGGCAACCCTAGCACAGCAAAGGTGAAGTGGGCTGACATTTGCTATCCAAAGCAAGAAGGAGGTTTGAACATTCTATCTATTAAAACTTCTAACTGTTCTTTGATTCTTAAGCGATTTT
>JANSVB020000408.1:5494287-5508292 GCA_025504935.2 Erythroxylum haughtii
GTTATCAATGAGCCCTATATGAGACAGTTTATGCACTCGGTCACAACAAAGTAACAAATAGAAAGTGAGTCTCATGTGCATTGCACATGCATTATATGAGTGATTAAATTGTATTGAATGTGAAGTACGAAATGTGAAATGATGTGAATTATGTGTTATGTGATTGAGTGAGCCATCAATGATGGCCACTTATTGAGTTAACAAAACTCACCCAAAATTTGCAATTATTTTTCAGAATCAAACGAATACCCCGTTAGGCCAACGAGAGTATACCTACATGATACAAGTGAAGGATAGAGGTCGGGATCAGTTCACTTCTGCATTTGTGTTTTTCATATTTTGTATAAAATTGTATATTATAAAACTATTGTACAAATGATTTATGTTGTAATGTAAAGGCATTATGACTAAATTGTGTTGTATTTATGGAAGGGCCTAAATTGGTTATAGATTTCTGAATATTGTGTTTGTGGTTCAAAAGAAAATGTTTTATACCGATTCCTGAATGATTGAGTACTTTAGCACGCCACCCTCGCGGGGCACTGATTCAGGTATCACCCACAATGTCGGGTTCGGGTCATTGCGGGAGTGGGGTGCTACACATCAAGATTCTCTGACTTGTTAGGAGAGCTTACAATATGAGAAAACTGTAGAAAAACGTTATCCACATGCCGGTGAGAAGTTCTACTGAAGTTTTCGATTGATTTGAGCTCGTTATGGGCCCAGAAAGCTCCTCCGAAGTGTGATGTAATTGAAAACAGGTATTTTCTCATTTACTTCATTTATCTCCCTTTCATGTACGATCTGGGGCATGTAATAAAATTCATGTTGCATGTTACACGTGGTATTAGAGAGGTTATGTGATCAGGTGGCTAAAAATGACTTTTTTCCCCACTTTTTATCCATAAGGGTTTTAGATGGTTTTGATTTGTTTTTCAGTTTTTGTCACATGAATGGATGCATGAAAGTGGACTACACGTGTGTAGCATTAAGAAATGGGTCAAAAAAGAGACATAATGCTTGAAAAATCGACTTGAATCTTGTTAAAAATTGCCTGTCGCTGAAAAGGGGGAAGACCATCAAGATACAGTTATAGTACCACTCCCGAGATGATTGATCTGATGCATGCATCACACACACCAGCTAGACATCAACACGTGGGTCCATCATCGACTGGCGTGCCACACACGGTGCAAACTCTGAGTGGCAACATCGTGATAGGTCCATCCATCACACGCCTACCACATGTCTCGACGTGTGGCCCATGTGGATGATGCTCGTGCCATAGCAACAAGCACATCGGTGCACGTAAGAAGTGTGCACCACACGGACTGCATAGTGGTCAACGCATCAGTGCATGGAGGCATGTTAGACGTGTTTACGTGCAATGCATGCTCCACAGGCGAACACGCACCTTGACATTAGCGCACAGTGATTGTTGACATCAGCACCTAAAAAAAGGGAAAATTCAAAATTCCCGTAAGGGTGCCCCGGATCCTTTTGGGTCAGTTTTTGGTTCGGAGAAATTTTTAAAACAAATTTTAAAAATTTTCTAGATTAATTATGTAATTAATTTCATTCCAGAAAAAGGAATTAAGGCATTCTAAAATCATTTTTTAGTGAATTTTCGTTCTTCAAACTTCACATGAGGGAGACATTTAAGGTTTTTATGTCTTGTGTGATAGGTTAAGTGTTCGGTAATGCACCAGATTGAGATTTTTGCTACCAAAGTCTCAAATAAAGTTTAATGACAATGTTTTTAGCACTAATATGTGATAATTTGACTGTGCATTCGATTTTTGTCATTTATTGATGTTACATTTTCATATACTATATGTTCAGATAGAGTGTGAGGATAACATAAAGATGTATCCCTTGTGTTTGTAGACCTTTCAGGTATTAATGAGAATGTAGTCACCAAAATGGCCTTTCGAGTCAGTATTTTGAATTGTTCTACTTGCATGCTAGGGAATGTCTCTGGTCTTATGTTTAGCTATTTTGCCCACGAGTATTAACCTTACATAGGATTTTGAGATGTGTATAAAGGCATTAGATATACGAAAATTGTTGCTTAAATGATTTATTTTCCTAAAGGTAGTAGTGTCATAAGAATTGATGATTTGTACTCTTATTGCTTTTATATGGAGGTCTAATTGCATATATTATGCATTCAGCCCAAAGGTGTTTCATAATATGTGTGATTGGATTCTTAGTATAGATACTATTTTAACGTTTTGAGTATCGCTGTTATTCTACATTTGTGTTGATCTTTGCATTATCCTTTTATAGTCACATTTTTTGTCAATAGCAATGCTATTATCATTGAAATCGTGACCGGTTTCAATTTCAAAAAGAGGAAAAAGGATGTCGAGTTTGTCTTGGAGATGGCGGACATCAACATAGCTATGCTAACAAAGAGATCCTCTCCACTTACAGATATCAGCTCGGAAGTTGATAAGGATTCCTTTGCAATCTGCGAGCGGCCAAACATGACGTGTTATTTGACCATTAAGAGGTCAATCCCAAATAATCTACTAAGTGGACTATCGGACACTACCTTAGCGAAGGAATTTATGGACCATGTTTTCCAAAGGTACAAGGTCTCATCTAATGCTGAGCTGAGTACCTTAATTAAGGAATTGTTCTCTATGAGGTATACTAGGGAAGTAGATGGAAGGGAATACATTATAAGGATGGTCTACCTTCAGGGTAAACTGAAGGCACTAGATGTTCCCATTCCTAATACATTGATAGTGCATCAGGCATTTAATACTCTCTCGTGAGAGTTTGAAATGCTGCTCACTTCATACATTTCCTAGGATGAGGCTTAGGATATCAATGCCTTGATTTCCCGATGTGTTGCAACAAAGGAGAAGCTGATGAGCACTCCTTATACAACCTTATATGCAGCCAAAGGTAAAGGGAAGGCTAAGCCCCAAAAGTTTAAGGGTAAGAAATTCCAACCCTCTCCATATATACAAACTAGTCAGTCTAGCACTGTGAAGGGTTCATAAGACTTAAATATCATAAGGAGCTTCTTTTACAAGAAGAAAGAAGAAGTGGCATAGGAAATCCAACTACCAGCAGTATAAAGTCTAGAAAGTCAAATAGGAGTTGTCAGGTAACTCCTCGGCCTATATGATTTATGTATCTAATTTAGCTATAGCCATATCCAGTTCTTGGTGGCTAGATAGTAGAACATCTAATCATGTTGTTTCCACAATGTAGGAGTTCAGGTCCACGAGAAAGTCGACTAAAGGGGAGGAGAAGTTGATGGTTGACAATAATGAAGAAGTAGATGTTTTGTATGTAAGGGATGTAGCTTTGAACCTCGATACGAGGTTTGTACTTGTTTTATGGGATACATTTTATATATTATCTTTTAGACAGAATTTGATCTCTGTGTCAGTTTTGGACAAAGAGGGTTATCATTTTATGATTAATACTTCAATTGTAAATATATCTATCAATGCAAAACATATTGAAACTACCTTCTTATCTTATGGATTATATAAAATGTGTCTTACCCTAATGAATTTATGTTTCTTCTTATATTGTCGAACCTGTGACTCGTAAAAGACCTCTGATAAAGGAAATGTCATACATGATGTGACATAAACACTTAGGCCACATTTCTACAGATAAAATTGAGAGATTGATAAAGGTAAACATTCTCCTAACTCTAGACATTAGTGATATCGAAATATGTGTTGATTGTTGTAAAGGTAAGTTGACTAAGATAAAGAAAAAGGGATCAACTCATACTTCTGGCTTGTTAGATCTCATACATACGGATATAAGTGGACCCTATACAGCTACGTTATGCAATTCTAGATATTTTTTAATGTTTATAGATGATTATTCCCGCTACGATTACGTGTTCTTACTTAAGGAAAAGTCTGAAGTTCTTAATAAATTCAAGATCTTCAAGACTAAGTTAAGAACCAATTAGAAAAATCAATCAAGATTGTCAGATCTGATTGAGGAGGAGAGTAATATGGCAAATATGGTGTTGTAGGATAATAAGAAGGTCCGTTTGCTAGGTATTTATAATCAATTGGAATAGTGACTCAATTCACTATATCAGGTAGTCCTGAGCAAAATAGTGTGGTCTAAAGACATAATCGCACCCTATAGGATTTGATGAGGTCAATGTAAATAGGACTAACCTACGTAATTACCTTTGGGGTGAAGCCATTAAGATGACATTGTATATATTAAACAGATTCCCAGGTACGTCAGTGGCTGAGACACCTTTTGAACTTTAGGTTGGTAGGAAACTAAGCCTTTTACACATTTATATATGAGGCTACCCTGCTAAGGTATAGTTATGCAATTCTTATGAAAGTAAATTACGACCTTGTTCTACGCATTACTGTCTAGTAAGTTATCCCGACCACTCTAAAGACTACAGATTTTACCGTAGAGAAAGAGGAGCTAGAATAGTGGAATCACAAACTGACAAGTTTCTAGAGTACAAAGTCCATGATGAGAGTGGGCCTTCTCACCCTTCAGGTGATAATAGGATGAATACTACAATTATTTTATATCTACCGCTCATACAGTCAGGTCCAATGGATCTAGGTCTGAGTCCAATGCCTATGCATGAACAAGAACCTATACTTGTGTAAGCAGAGGTTCCTGGGGGTACAAGAACCAATGTAGTTACGCATATCCACTAGAGAGACGCTATACTATCTCATTTAATTACATAGTCTATTTAGGTAAACAAGACTATGATATATGATATGTTGTGGATCCAGTTACTTTTATAGAAGCTGTTTCTAGAACCTATACAAACTTGTGATAGGAAGAAATGAAGGATGAGATGTAATCCATGCATCACAATAAGGTATGTGAACTGGTTGATTTGCCTCAACATTGTAGACTCGTTAGTTGTAAATGACTATTTAAGGCCAAGAAAGACAATCGGGGTAAAGTTGAGTAGTTTCAAGCTAAGTTGGTTGCCAGAGAGCTCACTCAAAGAGAAGGGGTTGACTTTAATGTTACCTTCTCTCCTGTATCCTCGAAGGATGCATTTATAGTGATTGTGACAATAGTAGCTCATTATGAGATAGAACTATATCAGATGGACGTTAAAATCGCTTTCCTGAAGGGTGACCTTTATGAGAAAGTCTATATGGAGCGACCTGAAGGATTTTAGGATCAAGGAATGACTAACAAGGTTTGCAAATCGACCAAATCAATATACAGTTTGATACAAGCTTCTAGAATGTGGTACCTAAAGTTTGATGAGGTTCTGACCTCTTTTGACTTTGTGGAAAACAAAGTTGAAAGATGCTTGTATTATAAGGTCAAGGGGAGCAAAGTCATCTTCCTATTGTTGTATGTGCATGATATATTACTCGCGTCAAATGGCTTGATCATTTTGCAAGAAGTTAAGCAACTTTTAGCCAAGCATTTTGACATGAAGGATCTTAGTGAGGCATCTTTTTGTCATAGGTATACAAATTCATCGGGATAGATCTCACACTTATTAAGCCTCTTGCAAAGTGCATACATTGAGCGAGTGTTATAAAGGAGTAATATGGTTGACTGTAGACCCGTCGTAGGACATATCTCTCATGGTGAGAGATTATTTTTGATACAATGTTCAAAGAATGAAGTTAAGAGAGAGGCTATAAGAAACGTTCAGTTTTCTATTGCCTTAATAGCCTGATGTATGCCTAGGTGTGCACTAGGTCGGATATTGCATTTGTTGTTGGAGTACTGGATCGATATCTGGCTAACCCAGGTGTAAACCACTGGAATGTAGTTAAGTGAGTGTTGAGATACCTAAAGCGTACCAAGGATTATATTTTAATATACTGGGGTGCCAATAATCTAAGCCTCGTGAGGTATACAGATTTCAGTTTTGCTATTTGTTCGGATGATCAAAAGTCCACTTCAGGTTACATTTTTATGTTAGCAGATGGTACGGTATCATGGAAAAGTGTCAAGTAAACATTGGTAAGTTCTTCAACCATGCGTGCAGAGTTTGTAGCATACTATGGGGTTGCTTCATAGGCAGTTTGACTTAGAAACTTGATTTCTAAGTTTTCTGTAGTAGATTCAGTGGCTAGCCCCATTCGGTTATATTATGATTATCTTATTGATGTATTGTTTAGTAATAACAATAAGAATATCGCAGGGCTTAAGCATTTGGAGGTTAAATACTTAGCTGTTAAGGAGTTGATACAGAAAGGTGACATTGAAGTGGAACATATGATGAATGAGGAGATGTTAGCCAGTCCTTTAACTAAAGAACTTCACCCACTTATGTTTGAAAGACATGTATCCAATATACGGGTGTGTTAAAATCCTTAGACAGTGTTAGTTAGGGATCGTTATATTTTCTTCATGTATGTTTATATATTTTGATGTATTATAACACTATGATTGTTTATTAATAAAGATGATCACCTTTTTATCCTCAGTAACACCTATTATTGTGTAAAGTCATAATACATGTAAAAGTCTTAAACTCTGTATTGATCTTAAGCATTGTAAAGGTCATTGGGTATATATAAAGATTGACCTTAAGCCTATGTCAATGAGAGACATACAGTTTAATACGAATATCCATGAATTTTAACATGACATAGGGGGATATAAGTTTTAATCTCATAAAGGTTCTCTAATGTAGTTTAGCATTCAGTTAGAGAACAAAAAGGTTTTCTCTAATATATTTTAGCATTTGATGAGAGAAAACAAGATTTATCTGATGCAGTTTAGCATAAGGTTTAGAAAAATTGAGACTTACAAACGAAAGATGCTACATATTAGAGCATACAAGTATCATATTAGTTTGTCACACTCCATTTTCTCATTCATGTTAATAAGGTATAATTAGATCTTCATGATTATATTGGACTTGTGTCACACGTGATACATGTGTTTGATATCTTTCAGTATCAAAAACCTCGCGGGACAGAATGTAGGACTTTCATTATCTTTTGATCAAATGTTTTTAATTCTTAAACTTGGTACTAATAAAGTAGCATGACTTAATCAAATTTTTTAAACTGTTTTTAAACTTGAGTCAATACCACAATTAATTATTATTTAAGGAGGAGAATGTTAGACATTTTTCATAAAGTTAGACAACAATTAATTGCATTTTATCGGCTTTTAATAACTTATCGGTTAAGTTATGTAATTTGATCCAAATAGAGATACTAAAGTGACCCAATAAATGATCTAAGTCAATGAGTCAAAGTCCAAGAGAAAAATAGATTCCAATTAGTGTAGAATGGACTTATATCAAGCTTATAATAGGGAAGTCCGATATGGAAACTATATAAAGAGATTAAGTTCTCCTATAATTGCTCATGTCATTTGTAAGTATCAAGATTCCCTGACTCGTTAGAAGAGCTTACATTGTGAGAAAACTGTAGAAAGGCATTAACCACATGCCGGTGAGAAGTTCCCATAAAAGTCCCAGTTAATTCGAACTCGTTACGGCCTCAAAAAACTCCTCCGAAATATGATGGAACCAAAAACAGGTATTTCTGCATTTACTTCATTTATTTCCCTTTCACTTAGAATTCGGGACACATAATAAAATTCATGCGACCTGTTACACTAAGAACATATCTGATTGTGATCAAAAGTATTGTCGCTTTTAGCTATTAATTCATCTGTTCTCTCCGTCCTTTTATATTGTTTCCAGCGATGTTACCTTTCTTCGCCGGATAGATTAGCTCTTCTTTTAACTGTGCATTAAAAACAGTCCGAAGGAAAATAAGATTTTGCATTACAGCTAAAATGACTTTACAACATGCAATGAGTAACTTTTTTACAGCGAGCGTACAATATGCTCAACCAAACCGCTTGGCCAGGCTCCTAAGGAGATCCAGATTATTCTTTTCACAAGCTAGTTTGGTGAAAAGACACAATGCAGGAACCAACTGACCAGGCTACTGCCACACACCCATACGCACAACAATGAAAGAAAGAAAAAGAAAATTTTGCACTGAGACTTGACAGGATTACATAACATTGGCAACTTCAAAACCTTATATTAAAACAAGAAGGTAGCGACAACACAAGGATTCCATTATTACGAGCCTCGCCTTGGAATTTTCTCGTAACCCATTAATCCAACCAAAGTCTGAACGCCACAACTTTCTACCACAATAACCGATATGTTCAAACTTCTGGCTGCCGTTAGCTTTTGATAACAACTTCTGGAACACTAACTTCCACCATGCGAGGTATGCTGTTGATAATCTTTGGTGGCACAATACCATTGCTGTGGGAAACTGCCCGCTGCTTGTCATAACATGAAAGATGAACTCCCAATGCAGCTCTGCCTGACGGGTCAAGATTGTCCGACCATGCAGCGTCCCATTCCACAGCTTTGGCAGTGCTACACGCCACACTAGCTCCTCCAGGAACAGTCAACCTGGCTGAGTTCTGTTAGAAATACAGCAAGATTAGTATCAGGACTTGACTGTTTTGCTGTAATGGTTATCAATTTGATTAAACTACCTGTGGGAAAAACCTCTCAAAGATCATTCTGTAGTAGTAAGCTTCTTTGGTAGTAGGGGTGTTATGTGGGAAGATATGTGTAGCATTCTGCATCATTCTGTCTGTCACCTGAAAGTATTATTTAGGATGTTATAAACCTTCTACAATTAACGAAAATTTATGTCACCGACGGTTAATCATTTATGTACATGTTGAGTAGCGTGAGCCTTAAGACCATCTATCCAGCCGTAGCCGACACCATCACTAAATTGCTCCTTCTGCCTGTATAGAATGTGCTGCAAGAATTGGAAGACAACATTTTAAACAAAGTCACCGAGTAGTTTAATTGATGTAAAGCAAAGGCATATGGTTCTTATATACCTTGGGCAGATATGGATGCTCCTCATCATCGAAGGCTTTCCTCAGAGCCCATTTTTCAATGTGTCCTTGTTCTGGTTTAATCTGAAATTGAACGAAATTTCTCAAAACCATTGTTGGAGTAGCTATAAAATTTAAAGAAAAAAAATACAACTCTAAGAAACACCCCCTTAAATGATGGCGGAAAAGTAATGAATGGTTGTATTTACCATCTTCCACTCAGTGTCAATGGCCATTGCAACATTAATAAACTCCTTATCTAGGAAAGGTACTCGAACTTCCAAACCCCAAGCTGACGTTGTTTTGTTAGCTCGCAAGCAGTCAAATTGATGGAGGGCCTTGATCTGCAAAAAGGAAAGAATAATTGAGTAGAATTATCTACTCACATGTCTTTACTTATCTTTTGTGGGCGAGCTTTGGAACAACTAATAAGGTTATTCATTTGTGATTGAAAGATCACAATTTCGAATTACGGAAACAGACTCTTTATAAAATACAAATAAAAAGTTGCATAAAATCGATAACCCTCCTCACATAGCAAAGAGTCCTATGCACTAGGCAGCCCTTATGTCTACTTATCTTCAATGAACACCAAAAAAATGTGCCAAATGTGGTTATACAGTTACCTTGCGGCATGTTTCTTGATGAAACTCTTCTTTGTTAGGCGCCTTGTGGAAGTACAGATAGCCACCGAAAATCTCATCAGAACCTTCACCAGAAATAACCATCTTCACTCCTAAAGACTTTATTTTCCTTGACATAAGGAACATAGGGGTACTTGCTCTAATAGTTGTAGCATCATAAGTTTCAATATGGTAAATGACATCTTCAATGGCATCAATTCCATCCTGTACCGTAGTCATGTACCAAAGACCTACAGTTAATATTCTGCAGTTGTCTTAAACATATCATGAAGTCGTGTCCTTAACATTCGGCTTTCTAGTACCTGAACCGTGAAATGAAATTCATGGTGAATAGTTCCCAAGTAATCTGCAACTTCCTTTGCAGCCTTCAGATCAGGTGAACCCTGCTTAAGAATAGGAACTTCATCAAGGATAGAATATCTTGAAGAAGAGTGGTAATTTTGTGATAATTGCAATTGGCACTCACCTCTAGGCCAACACAAAAAGAATGGAGCTGCTCTCCCCACTGCTGGGCAGCGATGGTTCCTGCTAAATGGCGAGCTGTGATAGAGGCAATTAAAGATGAGTCTAAGCCACCAGATAGCAAAACCCCAAAAGGCACATCAGTCATAAGTCTTTTGATGACAGCCTGCACGGATTGTATTTGGTAATGAGTTATAATCCCACGGATATCCTCTCATTTGATGTTTTTACAGTAACAGCGTGTGTTATGGTTAAACTCTGTATCTCATAAGACTCACACTTTCAAATGCGCTTCTTAGAGCAAGCGGATCATATGGAGCTGATGGAATAGCCTCTGAGAACCAAGGAGGATTGTACCATCTCCTTAACCCCCCTGACCTGCTGGAATACAAGTGACCAGGAGGAAAGCACTCAAAATGTTCACAGTCATCATTCAGAGCTTTCAATTCGGATGAAATCCAAATTGATCCTGGACACAACAACATGAGATGAGAATTCATCGAATTTTAGAACTTGGAACACACATAAGCGACCAAAGTGAGTGGAGAAGAAGTTACCATCAAGTCCCCAGCCAATGTAGAGGGAGGTGATTCCAATGGCATCACGGGAGACAATGAAACTGTTGTCTCGAGTGTCCAATAGCACAAATGAGAAGATGCCATCCAACATGTCCACAAAATTTTCTCCATGCTCTTCATACTATTCAAAGGAAAGATTTCAAAGGAAAATAAAGTAGAAAATGTTTGAGATGATTACAGGTTAAATGAATATCAAGATAGCTACCAGATGAGCAATAACGCCAGAGTCACTGCCCGTTTTGAAATTGTGATGTGACAAACGCTTCCTTAGTACTTGGTGATTGTAAATTTCTCCATTCACCTGTATTAAACAATTGATTTAAGATTCAGATGTTCTTCTGCAGTTCGTGTGCCAAAGCAACTACACATTGCTCCACAAAATGTAGAAAGACACCGAGTGCACTAAATTAACCATGGTAGAGAAGGCTACCGTAACAACAATACTTTTGTCCTCATTGAACAGAGGTTGATCACCAGAAGCAGGATCAATGATAGCTAAACGTTGATGAGCCAAGTAGCAGTCACCGTGCTGGTAGAGTCCACTCCAGTCCGGACCACGGTGCTTCAATCTGTTAAAGGTGACAAAGCAATAGCATCCATAACGTCAGTTCATTGTTCCGAATCCTTAACAAATGGCCCCAATTTGGTGATTAATTATCCATCTCAAGTAAAGATCAATACATTGGCAATAACAAGAATGAAAGAGAAATTTGCCTGCGAGACAGCTCCAGCACACGAACCCTTTTAGCTTGAGAATCATCGGAACATCCCAGAACAGCTAGTATCCCACACATTTTGTAACAAGAATGTTTGATAACAAAGAGGAGTGTTGTGTGTTTTTGCATAACTAGCACCCACATATTTATGGAATGAAGGAGCCAGGATCTTCTGTTTAAGATTACTCTGTCCTGTCCTGTCCTGTCCATTGAATTTCAACCATCTATTTATGTAGATCACATGTAGATCCCGCATAAATGAATGATTAAGATTCAAATGGACAGATTAGGACGGAGTAATCTTGGACAAAGAATCCAGACTCGGAATGAAGTAACCACGTGGCTGGGCACGAGATCGTCTGTTCCGGCACAGTGAATGAGTTTAAAATAACTGAAAATCAAAGAAATTCGTCCTGGAAATGTCATTATAAAAAGGTACAAGCAAGGCCAGTGACGAGGGATGGGTTTTGTAATTGTTTGAGCACCGCTAGTATTCGATCATGTTGTGAAAACATATTTTTTCCTAAACACTGCATTATTTAGAGGGATCGTTCAAATTAAGAAATTTATTATAACCTACTACCATTGCCTTTTTATTGTTCTCAATTTCTTAAATCATCCTCCCATTTTTATCTTTTAGATGGACTTATGCCTGACTTAATTCATATGTCAAATTGTTAAGAAACACACAAAAGAAATGAACGGAACATAATGTCGCAACTCAACTCTAAATAAAAAGTTGAGACATGACATGGATTGGTTTCAGTTTTATGGAGAAACTTAGACATCTACATGGTCACTATAATATGAATATGAGGCTAACAATTATCAGTTATAACCATAGTCCACAATCATTTAGATTTGATCAAGTTTAACCATAAGAGAGCAAATGACTCATTATTTGTTGACTTCCACGTATAGTTACTCAAAATTATTTGTATTAATGCATCTGTTTGTTCTTTTCCATTACAAGAAAGGCCTCAAGCTGAATGATTAAAATGCAATTTTTGTTTGGTATCTGAGACCGTTGGTGATCCTACACAGCTTTATAGTTTGTGAGAATGACGAACAAGTGAAGGTAAGATGGAAAAATCTCTGCCGGAGACATACACAATAATGTAGAGTGGTACACGTCCGTATCTTGACTTACATGATCCTGTGGATCAACCATGAAGTCTTTGTAAAAGTGTAAAGAAACGTGTGAAGATCAAATACATACACAATCATGTACACGCTTGTATGTAGAAATCACATACTCTTTGTAATTGTGTATAATTGCAAGTGAGGCAGTGCTAAAAATACGTGGTCATTTACACGACCATGTATAGTGCAGAAAAACTTATTTCTTAATATAAAAGAAAAAAAGACAGATTTTTGTTGAGAATGTGGCCATGATATCTAAAAGTGAGGAACACAGAGAGAGGCAAATAGTCATCCTTGTTTGATTAATTTTAGGATTGGATTGAGTGATTATTGATTACGACACCAACTTTGTTTTCAATCCTAAAACTTTGTGAGACAACTTGTTGTTGTAGGATGATAGATCAACTTTTCTTTGCGAATCCTTATTGAGTATAACGGATTTGTTTATCGGTTTATCTCGTAGTTTTTTTCCCTTACATTGGAGTGTTTTTATGTAAATCATGGTGTTTGTTTTGTCGTTAAGTTTCTTATTCTCATATTGTTTGTTGCTATAAGTTGAAGAGCTCTTTATTATTGTTTATATTTGGTTGATTTTTTAGAGAGTTATCTCATTGTCCCCCTATAAGTGGTATCAGAGTCATCGTAATTGAAGGTAGAAACAACTTTATAGTCAAGTTAACGTCATCAAATTACTCAATTTGGAGGCCCATAATGGAAGACCTTCTGTGTTGCAAACATCTTTTGATCCTATTGATGGGGGACAAAGGTGTGAAGGATGATGTTCCTTCAAACCTGAAAAGATATCAGATAGAGAATGGGAAAAGATGAAGTATAAAACTCTAGGCACTATTAGACAATAGATTGATATCAACATATTCAACTACGTGTCTCAAGTAACAGATCCTTTTGAGCTATGGAAGAAGCTAGAAGGTCTGTATGAAAGGAAGATAACTAAAAACAAGGCCTCTCTGATTAAGAGCTCATAAACTTGAAGTTAAAGGCTGGGAAATTAGTTCCAGAGCTTCTAAGTGATTTTCAGGACATAATCAACAAGCTTACTACAATGAAAATCATTCTTGATGATGAACTTCAAGCTTTATTTTTGTTGAGTTTCTTATAGAATAGCTAGGAGACGCTAGTGGTGACGATTAGCAAGTCAGCTCCTGAAGTTATGCTCTCTTTGAATGTAATCAAAGAGAGTATATTTAATGAAGAAATTAGAAGAAGGGAGATCAAAGTTGACAATTTGAAGGCCTTTGTGACAGAAAGCAAAGGAAGGAACAAGAGTAGGGGTCCCAAAGATTGCGTCAAGTCTAAGAATTGTTCAAAGTCCAAAAGTGACAAAGACACAGAGACATGTCACTATTACAATAAGCCAAGAAACATCAAGAGGTTTTGCTATAAGTGGAAGAGGGATAAGAAAAAGTTAGATCATTAGAATGATGGTGATGATAAAAATACCATAGCAACAACTTCAAGCACAGTTGATGAGTTGTCCTTAGTGTTAAGTCAAACCAGACTTCACGTATTAAATAATTTTTGATGACAAACAAAGAGAAATATATAAATAAAAAGTAGATGAATGCATGAGAAGTAAAAAACAGCTGAAGGA
>JANSVB020000408.1:5534581-5547108 GCA_025504935.2 Erythroxylum haughtii
ATTAAGTCTCCCTAGCTTAAGCCTCTAGAACTAGAGAATAATGGAGTTGGCTCTCTATTGATAAGGGCATCGAATGAAAGGCAAAGTCTAACCCAATTGCTAAACGTTACAGGAAAATCCAAAGCTTCTAAGAGATTAAGTATGAATTTCCAACTTATTGTGTTAAAAGCCTCGAATATATCAGCTTTAAAGGCACATTTTTTTACGCCATTTCTCCTGGAATAACCCTTCAATAACTTATAAACCATTAGGATATTATTCCCAATGGACCTGCCATCGGTGAAGGTTCCTTGTGTATCATTGATAATTGATTTGATGACTAACTTCATTCTGTGAGCAATGATCTTATAAATGATTTTCTATAGGACATTGCAACATGTGATAGGCTTGATGTAACACCCCATATTTGATAATGGAATCGAGTATTATCACATTCTTAAATACCTAAAATTTCAAATTTAAAGATTTTCTGGTCAAAACATCATTATTCTAGTAATTACTATTCACTTTATAAAAATTTTGACAGAATTTTCGCTATATTTACTTAAAACCTTCTGCAAGAAACTTCAATATACTTCTTATACATAGTACTCAACTATTTATCTCTATGTCAAACTCTTTGACAAAATAATTTACCCATCTTCCAATACATTTCAACCATCTAAACCAAAATTTATACATAACTTTCATATATAATTCAAAATAAAATTTTGTAAAATCCTTCACTTCTTTATGTGTACATGCTATAACTAAAAACAAAATAAAATTTTGTAGTACATCCACCTCCAAGTCTTCCAAGATCCTCTATGTAACTCTAATCTTGTAGTAGATCCACTACAACTTTCTTCTACTTCTCTTCAAAACTTACGTGCGAGAAAAAAAATCACACATTAAGTTATAGGCTTAGTAGTCTTCAAGTAATTTCATTTCATATTCAATTCAATTCATTCTACCGTAACATGCATAACATATAATATTTTTCAAATTTAATAATCTTCAAATTTTTCTAAGCACAATAGGCATTTAAAATCAATTTATGAAATAAAAGCATGTATTCATTATAATAATTAAGATCTAATTACACAATGATTAATAAATTGTACAATAAATTATAAGTTTGTTAAGTTTTAGTCATGCATTCATATATGATTTATGTAATTGCCTAAAGTAAAATCCAACGGAATTGCATTGCCAAGTTGGATAAGTGGGATTTTAAAATATGGGACCGAGTTCTCGGAACCATACAGTCAATTTGTGTATCTATATCTTACAGGACTAAGCTCTTAGAGCCATATAGTTCATAAGATAAATCAAATATCTTATACCATATCTGTGCTCTTGGAACTATACAACTCGGTAACACATGTTATGATGCAGTACTACTAACTCCCTAATTGGCATGTCAACCTTATCACATTCTTCTAATTCCTTTACTAGGGACAAATCTAATTAAATTCTATTGAAATTTAATGATATAAAACTCATAATAGCCCATTCAAGCTATTCTATATTCGGCCAAAGTAAATGTTACTCTTTAATGTCCCTTTTTTGCTTTCATTATTTGTTTTAATTTAGTTCATATAACATTCAAGATATATTCATCTTACCGATTAGTCAAAAATAGCATTTATCTCAAATTTTCAAATTCAAACATAATGTATGCCAATTAGGGAAAATACAAATTATAAGTTCAAAATACAAATTAATCACATATACTACTTCATTTATAGTCCAATTAAATATTTTTAACAACAATTTCATAAACTCCTAATTTTATCTCAAGAACCCTACATGAATAACTTAATTAATATGATTTACTTATATTAATATTTTTAAGTTTGACTTTTACCCTTTTCTTAGGTCAAACTTTGACTACTAGTCAACTTTTGAACAAACCTTCAAAATGTACTCCTTTTTGATCTCAAACTAGATCCTCGGACTATCCTTAAATAATATTATCTGATGTCAAATAGAATAAAGTACAGTTCAAGTCCCGAGTGTCACTATTCATCTCAGGATGCACTATTTACAGCGCGACAAGTTCTCTTTATGAAATCAAGATTTTTGAGGCGTTACACTTGATTTCATTCAAAGGTCTGGGATACGAGAATTTAATAATCAATCATATAATAAATTTATTGATTTCCTTTAAAATTTTGCCTCCTTAAAAAAACTCAAGTATGACATCTGTGACTGTTGTTTTAATGCAAGCCCGAGTCCTTGGATAGAAAATTCCATTCAAGCCATCGCGTCTAGAGACTTTAGTAGAGTTGAGTTTAGACACCACCTTCTCCCTACTAAGGGCTAACTGGTATTGTTAGAGATTCAATTTATGCCTTCGTAAATTGATTAGAGAAGAAGGTTTTCAATAGAAGACTGATGATGAACTAAAGGCAGGAGTGCCAATATATTAGTATTCTTCATGACTAGGACTGAATTATAAAAAAAAAGTTTGGTAAGACAGTGCTCTAGCATACTCATTGAGTGTTATTCTTTCTTTTATAAGAAGGATCTCCATCTCAAGTTGGTTTTCTATCTCTCTTTGCAATTTTATCACTGATCTCTTTGCCTTTTACACATCTTCCAAAGTGTTATGACCCCTATTTTTGTGTTTAATTTTAGCTCCTCTTTGATTTCCTTCAACTTCTTTACATATAGATATTCTTTGCAACATCTGAATTTAGGAAATACCCTTTTTAATGGCTTCCTTGTAACCTTTTACTTCCACTAGGTAGTTGTTAAAGTGAAAACGGTAGTATTTATTGCAATCCTAGAACATATTTTAAGCCAATAGAGGTGCATAATATGAAAAGAATGGATCTAAAACCCTCACTCTACTCTTTGGGAAGAGAGCAAACCCTTCTCCATTCACTAATGCTTTGTTCAGACTTTTTCTGACATGCCACAATCTAAAGTTTTGTTGCACCATGTATAAGTTTTCCCTTCTAGCTTCAAATCAATGACCTCTAGGTTCTTTAATTACACACTCTTAGAAGTTAGTTCAGAAATTGTTCAAGATAGCATTGCCTTCAGCTTTAGAGAAGTAGAATTATGTGCTATTAAAATCGCCTAGTATTATCCAGAGTCCTTGAACTTAGGACTGGAGCTCCTTTAGTTTTCTCCAAAGTGATCTCTTTTGGATAACAAAATTTACTCCATATATAAATGTGACTAGAATAATAGTTCTTTCTTGAACATATAATACCTCCAGATGCATATATATAGTAACTGAAATTTAACTAATCTTTGTCAAAATAACCTACTATAATGAATGGTATTGGTGGTTGGCAAGCATTAACCATTGCTTTCCTAAAAAAGTCATCTTCAACGAGCTTTTTTAAAGCTAATTTTGGTTTCTAGAATTCTAATCATAAATGGTTTATTCTCTAAAACGAAATCCTTTAACATTTGTTGTTCAGGTAGTTAGAGCCAAGGGACATGTCTTTGAATAAATGTTAATATGGTGTTGCAAAAAATAATGTTACATACTGTCCACCATTTCTATATCTTAAAAGTGTCCCAAAAAAATGTTCGTAATATTATATGGAATAAATAATAAATAATATTTATTTAATTTTCGTTATAACCATAATTATTACAAATATTTAAAATTTTAGTTTGTTGTAAATTAAAATTGAAATTTTATATTTAATGACATTCACGTGATCCGTCTCATATATAAATCACGTTTGTTGAATGAGATATAAGAATCTCACATTCCCTGCTTCTATCAAATAAGTTCCTATTAGTGAATGTATTGTGATTCATCAGGGACTTGACAAAATAAGAAAAAAGTAGATTTTTTTTATGTTTAGAACTATACAAATGTGTAAGAATTTTGCAATTAAAACCTTACGTTTTATGTTCAACAAGACCTTTATTTGCCTAATGTTCAATCTCCTAATTCTTAGTTTAGACCAATTTTATGTTGTTACACAATCTACAAAGTCATCATCTTTAAGCTTATTGCTGATAAGACTTAAAACTACCCTGCCATAATATATTTATCCTTAACAAGGGGCTTTCATTCAAGGGAGATAGTTTGATGATAAAATTTTGCAAACTCAGGAGCTTTTCAAGAATTATATATAATAGGAGACACTTTAGCAAGAATTTTTCTCTCAAGAGTGATTTTAAGAATTCCATTGATTGGAACTTTAATTTGAATATTTTAGAGGAATTCATATTCCTGACAACTTTTGTTGGTTGGATTGGACAATGCACCACTTCTGTCTCTTATAGTGTTCTGGTTAATAGGGACTCAAAGATAAGTGCATATAAGTTCTTATTAAACTCATCAGATTTATTATTAACTGGGAAGACCTTTAAGCTTCATTTTAAATACAAGAAGTTAAAGAATTGTTGGCCTCCAAATAATACGTCTATTTAGTAACAGCCAGAAGAATGGCCGTCAATTTGTGCTGAGGAAGAAGCCTTCGTTGCTTTGCGAGGACAACTCAATGCCCTTAAGCATCACTCTCTACAAGAAAGGATTCTTGAAGCTGGGTAAGGCTAGAACTAGAGACATGGTCATCTCTAGCTTCAATTGTTGATCTCTCTCTCAAGATTTGCAGAATTTGAAGTGAGATAAGCTAATGTTGATGGCTGATCTAGTCAGTACTGTATATTGGAAATTCATAAGAAAAGGAAAGGACAAAATTCAAGGTTAGAAATGTGATTCACCAACGATCCAAGGGTGGCTGGTTCATTGATCAAGTCAAATGGCACAACCCTGAATTCATAAAGCTTTGTCCAGCTGATAAGTCAAAATTTTTCCTCCATTTGCCACCTCCCCCCGCAAGTTTCGAGTAGGAGTCAGTTTGAATTACAGACCTTGCACAAACTTGAAATAAATTGTAGTCACTATCCAACGTAAGAATCTGAATGTACACCAAGAATTGCTTCACATGGTGACATTAATTCAAAGAGACCTCCATTCTTTCCTCCTCTAATAAAGCTTCCTTTGCCTGTTGCTCTTCCCATTCCGTAATCATCAACTGCTGCTTCATGCTTTGATCTGAACTTTTCTCCAATTTTGAAACCCAATCCAAGTTCTCTCCTATACACAATGTGACTGATTGGTATTGTTTCTAGAAGAAAAAGTTACTGATTTTTTTTCTTTGATATTTGATAGAAACGATTTAACTGTCTATAGTCTACCAAGAACGAAAGCAATGTAAGGGGTATTTGGTTTCCACATTGTTACTATAAACCTGATATCAGTTTAAATGAGGCAAGTTTCATCCAGGTACTTACTTTCTTGACCAAAGATCTGAGCTCCTCAAACTTTTAATGATCTGCCTTTCAGTTCAGGTACTTGATAGAGTTGAGGTATTTTTTGTCGCTCTTTCGGACCTAATTATTGGCCATGGTTCCATGGAGAGGTGCAGAAACTTTGGTAAATTATCCCAGCAAGCTCTTACAAAACTCTTGTTGATGAAAACTCCATCAACTGTAATGGCCCTGCCCCTCAAATCATTTTGGAGTAGTTAGCAGGTCCTTATCAGATTCTTTAGAAGAATTTACCAAGCCCTAACTGCTTCCTGAAAAATCCCATCGGCTGCAGTTCCATTCTTCCATTCATCTCAGATGATTTTGAGCTCAAAACGTCTTGAACTACTACTTTGTTTCTTACTATCATCAGATCTTTTCTACAAAGTAGATGGTTGTTGCTCAACAGCCTTGAGTTGCTCATTCATAACTTAAGATGAATGTCTTCTGCCATTTCCCATTGCCACTTCCTTTGGGGATTTCACAAGTCATACGACGCAGCATCTAAATAAGAGTTGCTAGGAGCCCTAAGACCAGCTCCAAATTCACAGAAATGGTAGTGAAAGATTGAACAGAGAGATCAGTTAAAAGGGGGAAGAAGGAAATTAGAAGGCCATCCAACATATGCTGTTTACTCGTGAAATTACAAGGCCAACCAGAGAGCAAAAGCGAGTAACGCCCACAGTCAACATACCGGCTCAATAATTTTAGCTCCACACTTCAGATTTTAGAAGCTATTTTAATTTAAGAGTTGGCAGCCACGCTTAGCTAAGCCTTACACATACGGCTCCAAAACAAACCCAACCATGAACCACAAAACTTTTGAAGTAAACAAATATATAACTTCAAACGGAGAACGAGTATGACAAAGGAAAACAAGTTGATAACTAAATCCTGGTATAAATTTTGTGTTCTTAACAATGAGAGCCAAAATTTTAACTGAATAAAACTGAAAGAAAATGCCCAAAGGCTAAACTACATGGAAGCTCACAAAATCATTAAGGAGACGAAAGCTTGAAACATTATCAATAGACATGAAAACTATGTGTACAACAGAAATCTGACCAATTAAATGATTACTCACGCCTCATAGATTTAGTGGGCTGCAAGGTGGTACATTTGACTTGCTTACTATCCCCCAGGTTAGGTTTAATGCCTCTTTTAAGGTGTGTATCAGCATAGGGATCCACCTAAATGATAACGGATGTCTTTGAACTCCATGGTTAGGTGATAGTCCCACTGTCTTGCCTATTATTGAGCTTATGGAAGAAGGATTTCCCCGCTTCATATGTAGACCAGCATATTGCCGCAGCAGGGGCATGGAAAAGCATTCTCGGAATCCAACCCCTCATAACCCCTCTATACCCATCCTTTTTAACAATGACCCGAATCACATCACTGATGGAATCACTTTTAAATCTGTCACATCCACAAACACCCTGCAAAAATTTTATAATTTTCAATTTCATATAAAATTGATCATAAAATTCGGGATTCTTACATGCATTAAATAACAGTTTTAATCTTTCTGGTCATATAATTGGGTGATTAAAGTTCACATAAAGTTTGACTGGCAGGACTAGTCAAAACATTAGAAATCTATATCCAACTTCTTTCAGTGCCTAAAATAGCTCATGGGAGCAAAGAGATGGGTTCCTTCAATCCTCTTACACCATGACAGAAAACAGCATCAAAACATGTTTGTCAAACTACGTTTTCACCTTCCTGCTTCCCTCCCAATCCCTTGTTAGTAATTGCCGTAAACATGTTCAAGTTTATGCATCTGTCAATTTATTGAATCTCAAAGAAAATTGTAGCGAGATTTTCTAATCTCGGTTTGTTTATTTGCTATATATCTTATATTTATATCCGGACTAGCAGAATTGAGTTGGTAGTAATATCAAGTCTATGAATTTAATCCTATCTCAATGTGTCCTTGCATCAACAATCTTGTAGGCCAGACTAGTAACTAGTTTCCAACTTATAAGCTTGCTATTGTTGACTAAACTATTTGATATTGCATTATAAACAATATGAAATATAGAACCATAACATTAGATGAAATTTACAAGTGTTCGCCAGGCAAAAGTGAAAGATTTTCTAAAGTAATACGCCTCCAACTTATGCTAAAACTGAGACTTGATAAAATTGGGATCAATTACCTAGCTATAGCCCCATTACACTGGACTATGAGACGGTTGGATGAAGAAAGGAAATAATCAGTGCATAATCCCATGTAACAAGATCATAGTAAATATCAAAGCCTTTTAAACCCTATAACTTCGCGATTAAACAATCATTGACATTGCAACTGACCTTCACAACTAGCATAGAAACCATAATAGAGAAGACAACATTGTCAAGCTTTCCATTAATATGCACCCCAAAATTTGACGTAATTCAACCTCTTTTCGAACTCCTAAGATTCCAATTCTCACTCCATGTTATAATTACAAGCCAAACTCAATATATTAATTCCAACAGCTTCAAAGAAACTTATTACCTGACACTGTAATTGGGTTTTAACAACGTCAAGCGGAGTGGTCACTGCAGCGGCCAAAGCTCCAGCCGCAGCACCAGCAGTGGCATGAACAACCAACCGCTCATCACTGGCACTGTCCGGGGAAACTTCCAACAAACCCCTCTTCACCGCCTCATAAGTCGCAAAATGCACCGCCGTGAACGGCGCATTCATCAAAACAGTAGTTCTATACGAAGCATAAAACGCTCCAATTCCCTCTTGTCTAAACACCCTCTTAACACAATCCCAAACTCCTCTGTAAGCTCTGTTGTTTCCCAGCTGCAATCTCTGCTTCACCATATCCATAGGAGTGAATACGGCGTCGCTTGCCACAGTGGCAAAAACGCCAGAGACGGCGTGAGCTAGAGAGTTGTTGGGGTCATCCGCGGAGAAGTATTTTTTACAGCTTTCGTAAACAGCGAAATAGACGGCATGAGCAGGTCCCGCGCCGAGCCCCATGGCAGCTATGCCGCGGTAGAAGGCGGCGGGGCCTTGCGTTTGGAGTATTGACCGGTAGGCGTGTCCAATGCTGGCCGACTTAATAGGGCATGACCCCAGAGCCTGCATGTGGGTCTTGATGGTGTCTACCGGGAACATGGTCATGTGCTCCACGGAGCCGGCGATTGAGCCGGCGATCATGAATTGCCAGAAATGGAGGCCGTCGTTAGCAGTGGCGGTGACGGTTATCTCCGGGTGGTAGTCTGGGGGCTGTGGGATGGGCCGGAATTCGGGATTTGGGAATTTGGAGGTGGTGGTGGCATCTGTAGCCATTATTAAGAAAGAACTGAATGGCGGATGAGATTGAAATTACTGTTGTTAGGGTTTTGGGATTTGGACTTTTTATGGGTGATAATATGCATACAAAGACTATCCTTTTATTTAACGGTAAACTTCAGAGGGAGACGCTTGCTTAGACAAGTATGCTTGGTCATTGGTATAGCTCCAAGGAGTTTGGGGGTTGTTTCTTTCTTTGACCACTATGCTTGTTTACTCTTCCGATTTACGACTATCGTCTCTTCGGAGCAATCTCGTTCAGTTCCTTCTTTATTCTCGACTTGGTATTTTGAAATATACCGTTAAGTAAATTATTTCAAATATTCTTACTTTTTAAAATTTTATTAAATATTTTAATTATAATGTTATATAAATTATAAGTTCTAATCAAAAGGTATTTATCATCTACGTATAATTAATTTCCCACAAACCAAAAAACCTTGTTCCTTCTCTTTTGACCTTTTGCAATGTTATATATAGTAACTTATAAAAATATTTTTACATATTTTACAATAACAATATTTACAACATGGCTCAGTTGTATTCAAATAGATTTCAATATTTTTTTCACAAATTTAATGACTTTGAGAAATATTTTTCTTTTTTATAATTTTTCAAAATTTTACTAATGGTGCTTTAGATTTCTTTTTAAGTTTAACAATTACCTAGGGGAAGGACAAGGTTTTACTTTTAGTTAAGTGATTATGAGGGGAATGGCCAAGCATTATCAGAGCCGGTAGATGTATCATGCTAATAAAATAAGAATTGAAAGGATTAAGTTTAAGGAGTAAGAGGGGAAGCACACTAGACGCTCGGAATGAGAGAGTAAGGATGACAAAATATATTTATCGGACCCGTGGTTAATGAGTTTGGCTTAGTCAAATAAACCTACGAGTGGGCTATGGGCTGGTTGGTTATAACCCGTGAATTAGGGTCACAGGTCAAGTCGTGACCTGAGCTGAGCGGCCCAACCTGTTGCCCTTGGCTCGCTCGCTGCCACAAACAAAACGACATCATTTTGTTCATGTTTAAAATATTTCTTCCACTGACAGAACGACATCATTTTGCTTTAAGAGTAAAACGATGTCGTTTAAGATGTAACACAGTTAATAAAATACGAGGCAAAATGACATCACTTTCTTGCAAGTAAAAATGACATCGTTTTGCCTCTCATTAAATGAAAGCCATCTAGCCTAGCTGCCTCCCTCCCTCACACGCTCGCCCCTGCCTACCTTCATCTCCCTCGTCCCCGAGAACTCACAGTCTCACCCAGTAATCTAGTTGCCTTCACAATTTCACTCTCACTCACTCAACACTTTTCACTTCTCTGTTCTTCTTCTTTATTTCACTTTGTTCCTTCGATCTTCTTCTTCGTATATCATCTATCGTGGCAACGTCAAATGTAAGCTCTCATTCTCTCTTCGTCAATTTGGTTTTTTTGGTTGTCTTGAGATGTGATGTGGCTAATTTGAGAACTTTGTATGTTAACATTGAGATTGAGAATATAGGATAATGCTTGTAATGTGTTTGATAAAATGTCGCAGATATTAATTTGTTTGATTTCACACTTCAAACCATCTTTCTTGCTACGTTAGGATTGTGATCTTCTGTTTCTATTAACCTTTGGTGTATGTGAGTTTGAAGTTAATCTTTAGAAGCATACATCATATTTGTAGTTAATCTATGCTGTCATGAATTAATCTGTGATGTAGTTAATCTGTGGTGTTACAAACTCCAATCATCATTCCTCTTGTTAATCTGTGATGTTACAAACTCTAATCATCATTCCTTTTGTTAAACGAAGTTGTCTTCAGGTGAGTGATTTGAATCATAGTGCACAACCTCACTATTGGTGTTTCACATTTAGTAATTCTAGTATTTTCTCGATATTTTGTGGTTTGGTTTTGAAAATTGCATTGTAAACAAAACTATAATAAATTTAGGAGATCTAATGAACCCATACCATTTGCATATTAATGATAACAAATGCAAGATATGAAGAAACAAATCAACAGAAATCATTGTGAATGATTTAACATAAAACGATGATTACATTAAGATCATTCAACCAAATATAGAGGGATCGTGATACACATCAAACCAAATTGGTGTGTTATACAAGAAATATTCCTCATTCTAATTAATATATCGTCCAAAGATACCTAAGGCTAAAGAAATAGAAAAGGTGAGATTTTAAAGAAGACAAAGGAATGATTCATATACAGATCAACTTCCCATACCTCACCCTCTTCCTTACTCTCACCGCCCTCTAATTTAATGGTTTCAATTAGAAACCACTTTACCCTTTTGGCTTCTGGCTTTATTGGCTGGCTTGATCTTCATGATATCAATGGCTAGCTGTAGCTAGTTCCAAATCTTTTTCTTTACTTTAACATCTATGAATTAATACTACCATAATTGAATCTTCATTGATGATTATTTTCAGTCCCTAAACATTATGGTACATCCTCATAATTTCGAGACACAATCATACATGTATGGTGGTTATATAAGAGGACATTTTAGATAGCTTGCTCCATCAATTATGAGGTACTTGACATATAATTGAGCTAATATGGGATTTGTTGGTACCCGATCTCGGAACCGGAACCCCAACCGAAAAACGGAAGACAAAATACGAAGGTCGAACCCGGAAGTGGGCCGAACCGAAAACGAAAGAATCGAAATCGAAGCAAACAAAGTTCGACATCCGGTAACGAAAATTCTTGAAAATCCTCGTCGCGTTGGAACGCTAAGACTAAAGCAAATCCGAAAAAAATCGGTATAGATTACTCAAAACTGGTATAAATCCGAAACCGGTATAGATTTTTTGTTCATCTTTATCAACCTTATACAATCAAAACAATATAATTTCCCTATTCGGAAATTCATCCTCATGCGAATCTCAAATCATCTTATACATACATACATGCCCCAAAATTTCATCCATAAACCAAATTCTTATCTCATTTATAACAACACCTATTCTAATTCTTACTTTGCCATAACCCGATTTTATCGAAAATCGGGCAGCATAACGGCTATATTTTATACAGCCCAAAAATCTGCAAAAGATTTTACATACTTCTATAATGTCTAAACACAACTTAGAATCATCGGACCTCCCGTCCGGAATCCGAAACACCAGCAAACGCAAATCTATACCTAAACCACTTCATAATTCTCCATCCATCAATCCCAATCATAATTTAATACCATCATATTTCATATACAATTTATAATCCATGATCAAAATCAAATCCCATTCCTAAACAAACTCATACATCCATAATTCATAACTCAATCCGAACACGATCAAAACATATTCAATACACATTCACTATTTATATACAAATCCATTCATATTCACCTCAATACAATGTACAATTCCATAATTTACTTACATATTCCGATTTCATAATCATACACAAACTCAAATCCATACTCAATTTCAGCATTTATTTACATTCCGAAATGAATACACTTCTAACTTTAATGGCTTTCTAAGCCATATACAACTTCAATACTAAACTCAAACTTTACACATAAAACAAAAGCATACAAAAATCGAACTGACATCTTGATCGTCTTCCATCTGATCTCCTGATCGAAAACCTGGAGATGGGGATGAAAGGGGGGTGAGCTTTCGCTCCGTGGATAACATATTTATATTCGAAAATAAGCAAAAATCATTTCTTAAAACATTTGTCATTTATAAGCATTTCACAGCAGTAAACTTTTCAAAACTTAGTTCTTAAGCCTTTCAAAACACTCAAAAACATTCTTAATCATTTTCCAAAATTCTCACGATTTCAAAACTCATTTCTCAAAAATCACAATTGTTCTCACAAATCATGCACAATTTCGAAAACATGAATGCATCACAAACATAAACAAAACAAAACACATAACACATCAAATGGTTTGGGTCGGTCCTAACAGAACGTACTGCACATTCCCG
>JANSVB020000408.1:5635262-5652436 GCA_025504935.2 Erythroxylum haughtii
CACTTTTATACATGTACCTTAACTCTTTCCCATTTCAAGAACACTACATTAGCACCTTTCTTTAGCATAAATTCACCTTCAACATACTTCAATTCTCAATCTAATTCATCCTTAAAACAACCTATAACCTAGGGTTTCCATGTATCAAAAACAAAACCAATTTATCCATTAAATTCTAAGCACACTTCATCATCAACCATATCTGCAATTCATCTCAATTCATCACTAATCAATCATCATGAATTTTATGCTCACATATGTCATAATAGAGCAATCAATCACTTACTTGTTCAGCTTAAAGTTCCCTCAATTAATAAGCTAACCGAGCCTTCCAAGCATTCAAGCATACACCAAGAATAAGATGGAAATAAAAAGGTTTCAATCACAAGATGAAGGTTGCAGAATTTTGGAAAACTTTAAGGTTATGGAGATTATGTGGGTGTGTCGATAGTGAGGAGAAAGAAGAAGAGATCATGTGACCAAAAACATGAAAGAAGATGGTCTTTAAAATGTGGGAATCATGGGGTACAAGTGTATGGTAAGGGGTGAGACACATGGTGTGACACTTATCAAGTGGAGAGCTATGTCATCTGTCTTCTTCTTATGCTTCCAATTGTCACCTAATGTTTGGTCCATTTGTCACATAGTTTCCTTGGCCACTTTTCACTCATGTATTCAAGCCATTTTTCATCCAATTAGCTAAGTCATTTGTCACTTATTCCCAATGCCACATGTCACCATTTTATAGGTCTAATCAACCTAAATTCCCATGTATCAATTTATCTTTCCCTTTGACATTTTTCGTAGACTAGATGCAAACATCATTCCATCAATCACTCAATTGTAACAATAAATTTCCAAATTACTAATTATAATTCATCAAATCAAAATTCAAGACATAATCAACACACAAGTACATTATAATCAGTTAAAAACTTTCATACCCTAGGATATGTGAATTAAGTGCATATACTATCTTTACAATGTCTCTAAATCATTGTTCATATTTGTATGTGAATGTGAATATGATGCATGAAAATGAAATGCACTCTATGTATTCCCATATGATATGACTCAATCTAACAGTTAAATCCTTAAGTGTATAAACAAGTTATTACGTGGATGGATTCCAACTTTTTTGTCAATCTGGCTAACAATATTCATTATGGCCAATCATAATTACTCCTTACAATTTTCCTACATAGATGTATATGAATGAGGTATATATGTTCTTGGCAGTGATTGTACTAGGGCCTAGAAATTGAAAGTATAAAATTGATGTATTATTACATCCATTGGCATCTAAATTGCATCATCTTTAGGAATATAGTGTGAAGACATATGATGTGTATCTTAAACAAAATTTTATGTTGAGAGCAGCTTTTATATGGACAATTAGTGATTTTTTGGCATATGTTATGTTCTTTGGATAGAGCACAGTCGGAAAATTGTCTTATCCTTATTGTGACAATGATCTGATGTGTTTTATATTCCAAATAAGGCCAAAACTTCTTAGTTTGACAACCACAGGAAGTTTCTTCCTCCAAATCATCCATTTATACGCAATAAACAAAAGTTCATTAAGAATAAGATGGTATAAGCACCTCCTCCCCCTCACAAAGTTGGTGAAGAGATATCGTAGGAGATTGACGAATTAGGATTGCTGAAAGTTACATAACTTGAAATTGATGAAGTTAATACAATAATTAGTAAAAATTTTGGTTAGAGAAAACGAAGCATCTTTCGAGATTTGTCATATTGAAAAACTAATTTGATACGTCATTATCTAGATGTGATGCATATTGAAAAAAATATTTCTGAAAATTTGATCAATACCAAATGAACATTGAAAGGAGGACAAAGGATAATGGAAAATCACGAGCAAATTTGAAGCTTTTTTATAGAAGGAATGAGTTAGATAAAGATCTTCACATCGGTAAATATCAAAAAGCATGTTACACTTTGGACAAAAAATAAAAGGCAACTTATGTGAATGGTTGAAAAGTCTAAAGTTTCCTAATGGATATGTTTTAAACTTAGCGAGGTGTGTGGACATAAGAAAGTACAAATTATTTGGGATGAAAAGTCATGATTGTTATGTGTTTATGCAAAGGCTAATTCTAATTGCATTTCAAGAGTTGCTACGACATAAGATTTGGGAAGTTATAACAGAATTAAAATTGTTTTTCAAAAGCTTAACATCATTTGAAATAAAGTTAGTTGAAATGGAAAAACTAGAAAGAGAAATTCCAGTAGTTATGCAAATTAGATGGATTTTCCCTCCAAGCTTATTTGACTGTACGGAGTATTTACCAGTGCATTTAGCACATAAGGCCAAACTTCCTAGTCCAGTTCAATATCGATGGATGTATCCATTTGAGAGGTAATTATAATAAATATTTAAATTGGAGATATAACATGTTTTAATCACAGAATTGTATATCAATAGCTATTTATAATGTAGGTATTTGCATCACTTGAAGAAAAATGCCAAAAATAAGGCTAAGGTTGAAGGTTTGATATGTAATGGTTATTCAACGGAGGAAGTAAGTACATTTTGTTCACCTTATTATGAGTTGCATATGCACACAAGAGAAAGAAAAGTTCCTCGTAATGACAATGGGGGAGGAACGGGTGATGTTGATGATAACTTATCCATTTTCACATATCCTGAACGAACATATGGACGGTCAATAAGAAGAATGTTAACAGAGGAAGAAATAGAGTCACCATAGTTACATTTTATTGAACTGTTAAGAGGTTCAACCTTTTGTGCAGTAAGTTGAAGTTGATTTTCAAATTGATTATTTGGGTTTTCAAAGTTAATGTTGTACACAAATAAAATACATAATAATGCATTTAGATTATACGAGGAATGGTTACATAGGCTAATGCCCAGAAAATACAAGATGATAGCAATAAAGAAGTTGAAAGACACTTTCCTTAATAATTCGTGAAATATGTAAGTTTTCACTTACAATTATTCAAATGGTTGAATTATTAGATCAAAGTGTTCAAATGACATTATACTATTTAATATGATTTTTTTTGTAGGCCTTAGAAAATCCAATAGAAAATAAGTTCATATGTGATCTTACGAAAGGACCTTTGCAAACTATTATATCATATCTGGTGTATTTCGTTAATAGGTACAAATTTCATACATCATGGTTATAACATGGAAACAAAAAATAACGGGGTTTGCATATAGGCAGAATTGATTGATTACTATTGTAAAATTATTGAAATACTTGAAATTGAGTATCCTGCATTGCCAATAAAGTAGAGTGTGATATTTAAATGTAACTAGTTTGATCCAACTCCTAATGTTAGTACAAAAGTGCACAGTTGATACAATCTAGTTGAAATTAACTAGCACAGAAGATTTAGACAATTTGAACCTTTCTTATTAGCGATGTAAGTTGTCTAGGTATATTATGTCCCTTTTCCCATCTTTCGATGAGATAAGTCAAATTGGTTGGCTTTATGCAAAGTAAAACCTAGAGGCATTTTTTAACTACATAAAAAGGAGAAAATAAGAGAATTGAAAGTGAAGCGTTTCAGGAAGATGTTTATGAAATAAATGCATGTGTTACAAATAACAAAAATGAACCTTTGAACGATTCAAATAATGAATATGTTAAAATTTTTACCGAAGAGGATGAGGAGGGCAAGAGATCTAAAGAGAAGCCTGAGTTTGATTCTAATTATTCAAACAAAGAAGATGATGATGATTTTGATTTTGATTTATAATTAAGTGATCATGATATAGATTACTATGTGTTTTAATAGAATATTATATGAATAAATCTATTATTGCATCAACAATATAATGTTATATATTCTATTTATATTGTTTTATTAATGGAATATTCAATAAAATGTGAATTTTAAGTTAAAAATATGCCACCAAAGAGAAAACAGGATATGATGCGGCCAAGGTTAAGGTTACCATGATTTAGAGCCAGCTACTTTCTAGGTGAAGCATCACATTCTGCAACTGCTACAGAATCAAAAGTTGTACCTTCAGCTACTACACATCCAGATGAGGCATCATCTTCTGTACCTGCTACTACACTATCTAGCAGTACCATCCACCACCCCTATACTGACAGAGATATTAGGGATAAATGTTGCAGATGAAGAAGGCAACCTCTAACCTGAAGCTAAGGGAGTAGATGAAAGAACTTACATCCCAATAGTCAACAATTTGTGAGTGAAAATAAAGGCATGATAACAGCACAGGTTCATACTGAAGATATACGTTTTAATTTGAAAATGATAAAAAATGGCTTATATATTAGCTTGGTTCCATCTAGAATGTGCTCAAGAAACATGACATCTAAGTCCAAAGAGAAGATTGATCTTGAGACTTATATATAAAAGAATGTCTCTTAAGCGACAAAGGATTTTTATTATCATGAGTTTGAGGTAAAAAAAATATATTCTTTTGTATTTTATGTAATTAAGTTTATACATTAATTAGATAAATATTGTAGGTTATAAGTATGTATAGTATGTTTTTCTTTTTTTTCAAAACGAATTTTTTGGAATTCCAAATTTGACGAGGTAATTTATAAAGTCTGGGAGAGCCGAACTCGTACATATTAAAAAGACTTTCTTAGTGCACTACACAAGACTAGTGTACAACCTCCTAATATATCTGAAGAAATATGGAAGCGTTGGTAGTAGTATTGGACATCACTCAAGGCAATGTCCATTTCAGAGTGCAATTCTACAAATAGACATGAAGGATTAGGGGAAGAAAGTCTTCCCGTAGACACTAGAGGATCTATTACCCATGGGAGCATGCAGAGAAACTTGTAAGTATTTACACTTTACATTTATATTCTGATTTTTTTCTTTGATGTATTTCAATTAAATTTGAAGTGTGAATTTCGAAATGAAAATATATGTGTATTATGGAGAATGATAATATTATAAATGTCTAGTACCATGCATGGCTGTACTGTTGAGTTTCTTTTTTTGTTCAACAGGGGGTAAATATCATAAAAGTAAAGGAAACTCTGCCAAAATTTTTTTTTAATTGTAGTTCACTTATAACAATTTATTCTGATGTAGGAGTAGGAATAGTCTATAGGCAGGAAGCCTATGCGCTGTCAGTTCTTTTTGAATATCCACAATAAGAAGCAAGATGATGTGACCTTCGTCAACACCAGATGTAGAGAACTTAATGTATGTGAAATTTATTATTTAACATTAATTCTTAATAATTATCACTTATTAATATAAACATTGCCTCCTGATAGGACCAAATATAAAAAAGCATTTAACAACAGTCTCAGCACACTAAAACCATTGATGAGAGTCAGGCATACCTTTATTCAGCGGGTGGTAAGGACCGTCGTGGAATGATCTTTGGCTTAGGTTCATTTCTAAAAACATGCTATTTGCAATCTTCCATGTCTAGTAAAACTGTATCCAGTAGGCGGTCTGCATGTAATGAGAGAGTTGTTCAACTTGGGAGCACAGTACAAATGTTGGCAACTCAGTTGCAACAGTCGATGGAGCACATATCCCAGCTCCATAGTAAGGTGGATGAGTTGAAGGAGAGGGGCAGCCACTCATCACAACAGTTAGACCATCCGCCTTCACCAACTGCATAGCTTAGTTTTGCCACCTTCAAGTCATTCTGTATGAATTACATATTTATTATTGTAGATAATAATTTTTTATTATCAATGAAGATAATTTTTACTTTATATTATCATTCAACTTACCGTTTAGATAAATTAAATGTAGAAAAAATTCAATATATTATCACTAGATAATTGTAGAAGTTAAAAATCAATAATAAGATTACCAATCAAAATTAAATTTACAACTTAAATTTATGAAAAATAAAAAACAATATCGATGCATTTACCAACGAAATTATAATATCCGTCGATACATTTAATATTAAATTTACTAACGAAATAAGAACATTATTTTCTGACAGAAAAACTTATCGTCGCTAAATCTTTTGACAGAACTTCAACACCTTGTCCATCACTAAATTTACCGATGCACATACAAAATCTATCGCTAAATTTACCAATGGGAAACAACTTATTGTCTCTAAGTGTTTCGACATATTTTCAAAACTTTTTCTGTTAGTAAAGCTACCGATGGATTACCGATGGACTTAAACATTTCGTCGCTATATGTAACAACAAAAATAAAAATGTTGATCAGTAAATTACTAACGGAATATTTCTATTCTGTTGCTAAAGATTACTGATAGTCGCTTCTTCGATGACTTGTACAGTCGGTAATTTTCGTAGGCAAATTTGCTTGCCAACAGAAACCTTCACATTCTGTCGATAATTTCCATCACTAAACACCCATTTCTTATAGTGGCAAATTGATGCCAAGTTGGAGGAGTATTAGAGTGATTTTGGAAGAACTCGATTCAAACATAGCCCTATGTTCACTAATATGAAACCTACATGGAATCATGTTCTATATGTACGTTAAAGGGTACATTTTACTTCTTTTACAGCTTAGCATATGGAGGAACATGGTAAAATACGGACTCATGTCCTCCTTATCTTAGAAATAAATGCTCTTGGCATCTTCGATAGTTATGATACATAAAGGACATAGTCTGAACATGGATCTATATTCCATAAAACCTATGTGATATTGTGTTCGTGGTTGTTTCACAAAAGGAGAAACTCAGATAAGAAACAGAATAGAGACAAACCTAACATTGTTCAACACAGTACCATATTATTTACCTATAATGGTGTTAAAGTTTACATAAACTAGGGTTTTCAGTGGTGGTTAAAGGAACATAAGACTAATATGGGTTTGTTTTTGGTCCTTATTTGATACTAAACCTATAATTTGTGGAATAATAAAGGCAAAAAAAAAGAACAAAAAAAGAGGATTTGTATGAGAGGACTAAAAATCAATCCAAAGACTAAGGAGACTCAAAAGCATATTAAGGAGAAGAAATCTTGGAAAATCAATATTTCATTAAGATCAATTAAGAATGTTTACATTCATTCTTATTTATTATTTTTTTATAGTTTTTTTTTATTTTCCTTGTTTTATTGTGAACTAAATTAGGATATAAGTTTAGGTAAGATGAATTTAAAATTTTATGTTTTGAATTGATTTATTTAATTTAATGAAAGATCCTTATTATCTTAATGATTGTTCATGTTTATATATTTTGTTGAATTGAAGGAATAAAAGTTAAAGAAACAATAATTGGATTTATATATTAAGATCGAGTGATGATATGTATGAATAGATCATGACATCAATAGTGAGGGTTATATTGATTTCAAAAGATAGAACTACATAATTTTTTTGAGTTAGGGTGAAGCCTATCATTGGAATTTACACAGCAAGTTAATGCGTTCTTAGTTTATTTTGATTAGAAAGAGATTTTAGTCAACCAACTTGAGTGTAGGAACTATATTGCTTGAGAAAGAATATATTTGTAACTGAAGAATTTCTATCAATCCAAGGGGATTCTATTTCTAAATATATTATGTCTACTTATTGTTAACCTTATTTACTACCTTCAATTATCTACAATTCTATTTTTGTTTATTTTACTTTTCTAATTCAATCACTCATTATGTTAGATTAGATAATAAAAATATGATTTTTACTAACAGTTATGGTCCTTATAAGAATGACACTCGACTCATCTAAACTATACTATAGAAAACAATTAGTGTATTTGCCTTAGTTATTCTTTAGCATTGTGTTTTATGTTTCATTTTATATTCATATAACACTTTATGATAACATCATTGTTGGTATAGAGAAATAATATCCACCTTAAATACATATGGGGGACATTTAAAAGTTATTGATTAAAGTCCCTCATCTATCCAGATAAGCCAAAGGGTAAGAAATTACAAGTTAAAGCAAGCTCATTCCACTGCTACCAATATTCAATGGATCACATGGGCAAGATATGATCACATTTATTAAATAATTTTATTTGTTGATCTAGACACTTTGGCTAAATGTCCTTATAAAAGACGAGCTTTTGATGAGATGCTTTCCCTACTACCTAAAACACTAAGTAAAGACTTAGTTCATCTCAATCGAGGTGGATTCTTTTAACTAGTATAACCATGTTTATGACACTTTTATACATGATTCTTCCCTCTATATAAAACAAAAATTGAGAATGTGGATCTAGAATTTCACATAAAAAGAAGGAGAAGCAATCCATAAAGGTTAAGAATAATATAGAATTTTTCTTAGCTAGTGCCCACACAATTACTACTCCTTATAACTAATTATGTAATTCTTCTATTAAAGCCTTGTACTAACATGTCAAGATTTGTTTAACATAGCTACAAGAGGGATGATATCGACACAAACTACTGAGGAGGTCAAGGAGATCATCAAGACATTATCTAAAAATTCATTAACTAAGGTTATGAAGGGAAAGTCAAAAGCTTTAGTTTATGAGGTTCAAGCATCTGCAGATTGCATCACAAGTAGCTAATATTTCAAACTAAATGAAGATTTTTTTAATCAAGACATTGGAAATTAGGAGTTTTACTATCAATATGGCATGTATGTGCGTTCTTTTCATGCATTCATAAACGTAATGCCTACCCCAAATTACTACGATGATGTTAATTACACGCTGCCTATAGAGGAAAACAAGTTGTCAAGAGTAACTCCTCCAATGCTTATAATCTAGGGTGGAGGAATCACCTAAGTTTCTTATAGAAAGGATAAGGAGTTAGTGAAGGCATAATTATGGGACCACCTAGGTGCCAATAATGACCTCAATTTCAATTATCACCATCTTCACAATGTGATGTGATGGAAAAGATGCTCAAGGGAAGTATTTCTTCCATTGATTCAAAATTGGAAGCTTAGAGAAACTTGAATTTTAAATAGGCAAACTTGAAAAGTTGAAATGGTCTTATTATATATCCATTGATAACTTAAAGATATAAGTAAAGCAGTTAGCCAAGGTGGCAAGTGAAATAAGTTAGGGCAAGCATCTTAGTAACATCGAGGTAAATCCTAGAGATCAAGTGTTAGCCATTACACTTAAGTATGGTAACAACTTAATGTTAAATTTAAGAAGTTAGATAAACCTAAAGAAGCGAACAAGATACATAAAAGAAAGCTAGAACCAATCTCATCATCAATTGACACCTATCTAAAGCAAGAATTTATAGCCTCTACCATATCCTATGTGTCACTAATTTCATACCCATAAATGTTGAAGAAGATGAAGGATGAAGACAGGTTTTCTACTTTTATATGTTTAAGAAGTTACACATCAATAAACCATTCTTTGAAGCATTATCTCAAATGTCATCATATGTCAATTTTTTAAATAAAAAAAATCAAAAAAATAAATTTAAGGAGTATGCTATGGTGCCTTTAACTGATGAGTGTGGCGTGATCCTACAAAATAAAGTACCTCTAAATTTAAAGGATCTAGGGAGTTTTGTTATCGCTTTCCATTTTGATGCTTCCAATTCTTATAATTGTTTTTGGGGTTGTTTTTAATCTAATGCCTCTATCTCTCTTCACTAAGCTTGGGGTATGAGAACTCAAGCCTACTATGGTGTCACTCTAACTAATGGATAGGTCCATTACGTATCTAATTGGAGTAATGGAAGACTTACTTCATAAAAGAAGAAAATTTTGTCTTTCTTGCTCACTTTTGGGTAATGTATATGGAGTATGACATTGGAGTTCCCATTATCTTAATTAGGGAGACCTTTTTAAGCTAGTAAAGGGGCAATAATTGATGTGGATAAGGGTAAGTTGACACTTAGCATAGGCAACGACAAGGTATCGTTTGATATCTTTAAGTCCTTGAAAAGACCTATTGCCCTTAATGATATTATTGGATGATTTTATTGATTCCATAGTGTACAAAGTTATTTGTGCTAAACCTTTGACAACATGTAGAGTTTATGAGTTAATGAAAAAGAGGAGGATTTTACCCCTATTGATTGTACTTTTAGGTTATAAGGAAATCTAAATCCTTATCATCTATCAATAAGCATATAGGCTAGATATGAAGTAATTACCTTATCACTTTGGTCATGCACCTTTAGAAGAAAATCATATTTATCTTATTAATGTCTCATTTTCTTATAGTTTTAGGCAAAAATACAAGCTAAATATGGAGGTTATTGAGCCTAAGTCGAGAAAGCAGACTTTTGGAGAGCCACTAGGGTGAAGGGCTCAATGACCATATCTAGTTATAAACATTAAATTTAGCACTTCATGGGAGGTAGCCTAATATCATAATCCTAATCTTCTTCCAATTAATTTCTTGTTTTATTTTTATTAATGTTTGTTTTCTTTTGTGGATTCTTTTGTTAGATTTTCTTAGATTTTACCTTATCAACTTGGAATGGAATTGGGGGGAGATTTTTTCACCCTAATTATCTTTCTTGCATACTTTTGTTATCTTACTAGTCTAACATTGAGGACAATGTCATGTTTAAGTGGGGTTGAATTTTAAATATATTTTTTATTTTTAGTGAGTTTTAGATTTGAATTTTTATCCTTCTTTTTTTATTTGTTTAGGAACACATTAGTTACTTTAGCTTGATAGCATAATTATATACATAATTCTTAGTTAAGATAGGTTTTTTAAAGTTAGGTGCATAATATAATTAAAAAAGTTGCAGTGCAAAATTGACTTTATGAATACTAGAAAACCAAATTATTAAATGATGATACTTTAATTCTACTTAAGTATCCCGTGAGAAATTGTGCCTTTAAGCAAAAATTTTCTTTCAAATATAGATACCTTATTTGATTTCCAACTTATAATACTTTTATTTTTATGCTTTCTTGATTGCATGTAAGGTATGTACAAACATTAAAATGATAAAGTAACATAGGATTTACCCTTGAGTCAAATTGCCTATACGTTGTATATTGAAGCATTAATGAACCGTTTTGAGCTTTACCCTAATTCATGATTAGTATAGCTTTGCTTTAGATGTTATATTTTTTAGTATGGGGTATAAAGAAATAAGTGGCAGAGAAATGGTAATCTGTATCAAATGGTAATGTAAAACATAGTAATTCGTGCCAATTGAAAAGAAAGAAAATAGTTAAAAAATAAAATTACTAAAAATCGATCAATATGGTTTTCTTGTACTTAAAAAGAATGAAGGGAGATTTTTGCATGATATGAGGTATTGGTGGATTTATCAATTTAGTTAGTCAATTTCTCTACTAATTTTGAATATTTTTATCTTTTATGCTTTTCCTTCCTTGGTTACCTACTCCCTTTGGCTCCAATACAACCTAATTCAAAGACCTTTTAGATGTTTTTCAAGTGTTAAGTTTGTATATATATACACCTTCTTATATCCTTTTCGAAGGTTACTAATACGATTTTTATCTTAAGAAAGGTCAATTTCAGAAGAAGATTATGTATGTAACTCAACTAAAATTTCAAACACTTAAGTGAATAAGTGATACTTTATGAAGAAAGTGTCAAATATGAAGTGTTAAATATTGATGAAAGAGGTACAATAGTGTTTGAATTGTCTTAATCTTATAGTGGTTCATTTAAGAAATATTATGTATTTAAGTTGTGCAATTTAAATGAGGCTTGAATATGTATATCTTATCTTATTAATTACTAAAATAACTAATGTGTGTAGGTTAATATTTGAGGCTATAATCCTAGCAAACTATTAGGAGACTATAACTCCTCTATTAAAGATACTTAAGAATTTATAAGCTTGTGGCATATGATAAATGCTACTATACAAATAAAAAAGTATAATTGTTTCTTGTTGTAGTTAGGCTAGTTTAGTTAGCTAGATTGCTTTGTTTTTAATTGTTTGAAGACAAGCAATGAGTTAAGTGGAGGAATTGATAATTTTATAAGTTGCATGTTTATAAAGTTTAATTAGTTTGTAATTTAGTAATTGATAGGTGTATAATTAACCATATTTATACCCTATATTTGATGCATTTTTGTTTGATATTTTATACTTTTATTGTATATTTGGTACTTAATTTGCTCCAAGTGTGTTTATAGAGTATAATTGCCTTCATAGACTTAAAGGAGAAGAATTTGGATGAAAACACAACATAAAACGAAAATTTGAAACACGTAAGGGATGCACAAACGTGCAATAATCTGTGCACTTCTCTCAAGCCATATAGATTCACGAATTTTGGGTATTTTGAGTTATGCACAATTTGATGCATGATCGTGCATCTCTCATAAACCTAAAATTTACTATAAAAGGACGTGTTTAGAGGCAATTAAGAAGGGCAGACATTATGAGGCAATTCCAAATGTGGGGATCATTCTCAAAGGGTATTTTGATCCAGAGAAGTGGAAAATACAAAAAAAATCATCGAAAGATCCATAGGCATACAAGATAAACCTTTACTTTGTAAAAACATTTGATAGAATTCAAAGGGAGATTTAGAATTATGAATTCTCTATTTTTATTTGTTTTTGTTTCAATTTATGTTTGATTTCGTGTTTTATCATGTGTAACTAAACATCTTATTAGTGTTTAGGCTAGATGAACCCTATGTTTATGCTTTAACAATGATTTGATTCTCTTATTAATGCAATTTGTTCGATTAATATATTGTGATCCAATTACGTGCTTTATTTATGTCACACTTAATAAAGGGATTCACAAATTGGTAAAGCAATCCTATAAAATTCAATTTGAGTTATTTGATTGAAAAACTTAGAATTAGTTATTAGTAGACTCCAAGTTAGCTATTAGGATACCATAGGAATTTCCATGTTCCAATAAAACAATTGCATAATAAAAGAACAATTTATTAAGGGTTTAGGGGGATTCGAAACCTAAATACTAATTTTCTGATATCGATAGTTTACTAACTACTTCCTTAATTCTTTGATTCAATCTTGCGGCTCATTATTTTACTTGTTTTAGTTTTATTTTCTATTAAATTAAGAATCAAAACCAATCATATAGACTAGATAATAGGATAACGATAATTACTAGTATTCATAGCCCTTATGGGATCAACCCGTACTTGCTAGCACTAGCCACATCTATGCCATGCACTTGCAGTTATTTTATAATTGACACTCAGAAAAAGTCGATCAATAACTATATGACATATTTTATGTAGAATTGTATTATGCTTTTCTATATTTTATTTTTAAGTTTTAGGTGATAAATGAAGATCAAATCTTAAGAATTAAAGATCAATTCAAGCTCGACAACGTCAAAAACTTCGATAAAATAAAAAATTAAGCAACATGACACCAACACAAGGCTGTATTAGACTTGTGTTAGTCTTGTTTCTTTACAAAACAAATTCAAAAAGGAAATAACCTTTATACATAGAGTATAACTAGTTTTGAACTCACAAACATTTTGAACCATAAAATTCTAAAGGCTAACCAACACTAGTCTAGAAAGCGTAATAGGCACTAGGCTCATAACACGCAATTCAAGGAGGTATAAAAACATAATTTGATGAAAATTAGAACTCTATTATGTGACCTTAGTTATAATAACTTAAGGGAGCCTTTTGGAGGTGTGTGATAACACCTTATGTTTTAGTTATTGTTTTAGGGTTTCTTAACATCAAGGATGGACTGGGAGCGAGGATTAGAAGGAAATCAACTTTAAATTAGACACTCTTTTCTTCTTATCTTCCTCTTATACTTATATTGATTTGTTTTTATTTTATTTTCATGATGTTTAGTATCTAAATCTCTAGCTAGTATTATGGATGTAGTTGTGATGGATATTTCAATTATTAATGTATAAATTGTTATCGTTTGATTGAATTTATTCTCTTTAATTTTAATCATTAGATTTGTGCCTAGCTATCATAGGTTAAATCTTTACGGATTGTATGAATGACTTAGAGGTAAAGTATAATTTGTGTGCTAGAAGAATAAACATTCTAGATTTAAAGAAATTTTTTCCTAAATTAGTGTGATAACTAAATAAATTAACTATACCTAATGAGTTTGATTAAGATTAATTTCTAATTAGAGAAATGGTAACTCCTTAATTCAATATACCCTTGTACCTCGAGAGATGGCATAGATACAACATGATAATTGCTATTTCAATCTTGATAATCAATCTTGCGTGATAACTGCAATTCCGCATAAGTAAACCTTAAAACCGCATTTGGTTATCTTGATTTCTTTTGCAATTTAATTATTTTTCTTTTTGTAGTTTAGTAATATAATTTCTTTTCATAAATTATTCTTTTATTTAGTTTAATTATTTTACTAGGATTAATAAGTTTAGTAGTTGTAACCCTCGTGGGATCAAAATCCTTAAATACTCCAAAATTATAACTTTCTACGATTAATTGTGAGCACTTACAGATAGAGAGGTCACAACCAAAAACATGAGTTTATGGTCTAATTATAAAATAGGAAATGTGTTAGGCACCACATTTTACCCAATTTAAATGGTTATCCAAGTATAAAACAAGTTTTAAAAATTTTCGATTTATTAAAAGAAATAAAAATAACTTGGGTGAGAGGAAAATAAAAGAACAAGATGAAATGAATAAAACATGTTGAATATAGTATCTAGAGTAATATCTATGAATTGACACGAAAATTATAACATGAGAAGGAATGATTAGAAGTTTGTGATTTTACCTACGACTTAAAATAAATTACATAACAGTGCCTAGACTATGTCATAGGGCTTTAAATTAAACAAACTTAAGCTTTGATTTTAAAGGTGAAGTTTTTGATTTGTAATATAATGAAATTTTGAAAAAGAAAGTGATGGAGCAAGAATTAAAGTGAAATTTTTAATCAAATAGAAGAAAATTAACATAATAAAATTTTATCATGAAGGGATAAACGATCCTAAATGTGATTTGAAAACTTTAGAAAAAAGGATTTATGAATTGAGCTATTAAAAAAACTAACTGAACTTAATCTATTTATTCTAATTAGACTAAAAACAATATTGGAATTAAAAAACATTTAAAAAAGTCAGAGCCACACAATTCATTAAGTAAAAATAATCTTAAAAACCTTAAATGTGTACAAAACTTAGATAAAAATAAACTAAAAGGTGTAAGAACTAATCTAAGATAAAAGATAGAAAATTAAACCTAATGAGCCTATGAATCTAACTACAAGTTCTAAAATCAAATTAAAAACATATATTTATCTTAATGGAGCTATATGCCCAACTAAAATTTCAATCTTAATTACTAAAATAGAAAATGGCTTGTGAAAATGATAATTAGGTTTTGAGAAATAAAAATGGGCTTTTGAAAAGGTCATCTCATTTTATCTAAGATATTTACTTATTTATCTCTCTAGTCATACCATTTTTCAGGCAATATAATCACATAAACAAACACAAGGAAGAAAAAAAATCCAAACATCTTATCAAGATTGGCTTTAGGATTTGGGCTTAAGCATTAAGCATATTCACATAGAATGATGTGCCTAATTTATTATTAAAGTCACCACTTAGGATAGGACTTATTCAAATTGAAACTTAGGTGAATTTTTTCCTACTTCAGGCACATTTTTCTATAATTAAAGACTAAAAAATAAATTCAATTATAGTTACAAATACCAAACAATGAACACACAAAATGGGCCTTGAGCACAAAATAAACCTTTTTCTTTAGATATGTAATTGGGCCTCAAATTAAAATTAGCTCACTTTGTTGGTGCAAGTATTACTACCACTCTTTGTTGTTAATTGTTACTAATTCTGCTCTTACCTAGCTCACCCAAAAAGAACATAAGCCTAATGAAGGATCAACACAAGTAGGCTTAATAGGAAAAACTAACTTTATAGAAAAACTAAGGAAATCAAAGTCAAACCCAAAGGACCAATTTATCTTACAATTTGGACAAGTTTCTTTATGGGTGTGTTATCTACTCTTTATTTTCCCTATTACTATTCTCTTACAATAGTAAGTAGGTATCGAATCCCTCGAGGACATAGCGTAGATTAGAAAACCTAAAATTACTAACTAGCTTTAAAAATTAGGATTCATTGTAAAAAAATCTTAATCTTTACTCAATTTTACAATACTAGCCCAAACTTAAAAAATTGTGCTAAAATATTCCAACTTTCAATTTTTATCGGAATAGCCTGACATTGGGTTCTCCATTAATATGGATGAAGTGACTCTTCATGACAGATTAGTATTTTTTTCATGTGACTACCACATGTATAATTTTATTATTTAATAAATTACAAATGTCAAAAGCCCTAAAATAATTATACATTCCTTTATATTAGGGTGTTTGATATTTGTAATTATTTCCTAATTATTTATTGATATCTGTAATTTATTAAAATTCATATTTGACACAAATACAACATATGGTAGTCATATGACAAAAATACTAATCTAACGTGGCTCAATAAGTCATCCACATTAATGAAGCACTTAACGCCGGACTATTTTTGATAAAAATGAAAAGTTGGAGCATTTTAAAGTCACTTTTTAAAGTTTGGGCTAATATTGTAAATTGAGTAAATATTGATATTCTTTTTATAATTAACCCAAAAACTAATTGAAGAGTATTATTGATGAGTGTTGATTAATGAAATATAAAATAAAATAAAACTTAAATTGGTAGACAAGAGAATTAATAACAAAACAAAATTTAAAAGACAATTCAATCAAATATCGATATTTAGATCAGTACTTCCTGTAGTATTACTTTTGATTTAATGATTCAATTAAACCTATACTGGATAATATTAATTTGGACTAACAAAATCTAATAAATGTTGAAACTGCATTCTCTTGAGCTACAATCTACTTTTTTATGGTTAACATGTATCTCTACCAAGTCATCCCTTTGAATGCATTAAGATTTGTGAAATCCCATTAAAGACTTCATTCTAATACTAGAAAGATTACATGGATCTATTTGGAGTACCTCATTTAACCCCTATTATATAAGTTATTATTACTACAAGTAGGTTCTCTTGAGGCATCGACAAGTGAATTTAAGTCAAATTTAATCGCCAACTAAATCATATATTAAGATTAATCAAAGACCATTTACATAAATATTTTTCAAGTCATCAATTAAATTGAATCAATTCATAAAAAGGTTAAAAAATAGGGTTTTTCCTATCTAAACATAGAAAAGTGTTTAAACATAAATCATAGTTAGATAATAAAAGAAATAGACAGAAAAAAGGATATCATGAACAAAATTG
>JANSVB020000408.1:5652536-5676092 GCA_025504935.2 Erythroxylum haughtii
AACAAAAGAGTTTGGTCTTATCTGTATGAGCATTATATATATAGGAGGAAGTACAAATTATTTGGGATGAAAAGTCATGATTGTCATGTGTTTATGCAAAGACTAATTCCAATTTCATTTTGGGAGTTGCTACTAAATAAGGTTTAGGAAGCTATAACAGAATTAAGTTTGCCTTTTAAAAGCTTAACATCATCTAAAATAAAGTTTGTTGAAATGGAAAAACTAGAAAGAGAAATTCCAGTAATCTTGTGCAAATTAGAAGGGATTATCCCTCCAAGCTTCTTTGATTGTATAGAACATCTACCCTTGTAGTTAACACACGAGGCTAAACTTACTGGTCCAGTTCAATAACAATGGATGTATCCGCTTGAGAGCTAATTAGAGTACATATTTAAATTGGAGCTATAACATGTTTTAATCACAGAATTGTATACCAATAGCTATTTGTAATGTAGGTATTTGCATCACTTAAAGAAAAATGTCAAAAATAAGACTAGAGTTGAAGGTTCGATATGTAATGTTTATTTAGTAGAGGAAGTAAGTATATTTTGTTCACATTATTTTGAGCCGAATGTGCACAAAACAAAAAGAAAAGTTTCTTGTAATGACAATGAGGGAGGAATGGTTGATGTTAGTGGTAACTTATCCATTTTCACATATCCTGGATGAACATATGGATAGCCAATAAGAAGAATGTTAATAGAGAAAGAAATAGAGGCTGCCTATGGTTACATTTTATTGAACTGTCAAGAGGTTCAACCTTTCGTGCAGTAAGTTGAAGTTGATTTTCAAATTGAATATTTAGGTTTTCGAAGTTAATGTTGTTCACAACTAAACTACATAATAATGCATTTAGTATACAAGGAATGGTTACACGAGCTAATCCCCGAAAAACACAGGATGATATTAATAAAGAAATTGAAAGAAACTTTCCTCGATGGTTCGAGAAATATGTAAGTTTTCACTTACAATTATTGAAATGGATGAATTATCATATCAAATTGTTCAAATGACATCATACTATTTAATATGATAACTTTTCTTATAAGCCTCAAAAAAACCAATAAAGAACAAGTTCATATGTGATCTTGCGAAAGAACCTTTGTGAACTATTACATGGTATCCAGTGTATTCCGTTAAAGGATACAAATTTCAGACAAAATATTATGGTTATAGTATGGAAACAATAAATAGTGGGGTTTTCATATAGAGAGAATTGATCGATTACTATAGTTAAATTATTGAGATACTTGAAATTGAATACTCCGCATTGCCAATAAAGCGAAGTGTTATATTTAAGTATGACTGATTTGATCTGACTCCTAATGTCGGTACAAAAGTGCACAATCGATACATTTTAGTTAAAATCAACCAACTAAAAAGATTTACATAATTTGAACCTTTCGTGTTGGCAATGTAAGCGATTTAGGTATATTATGTCTCTTTTCCCAGCTTACAACGAGATAAGTTAGATTGGTTAGCTGTTTCCAAAGTAAAACCTAGAGGTGTTTTTGAATTACATGAAAAAGGAGAAAATAAGATAATTGAAAGTGAAGCATTTCTGGAAGATGTTTATGAAATAAATGCAAGTGTTACATATGATGATAATGCACCTCTGAACGATTCAAATAATGAATATGTTGAAATTTTTATTAGAGAGGATGAGAAGGGTGAGGCATTTAAAGAGGAGCCTAAGTTTGATTCTAATTCTTTAGAAAAAGAAGATGATGATGATTTTGATTTACAATTAAGTGATCATGATAGTGATTAATTTGTGTTTGTAATAGAATATTATATGAATAAATATATTATTACATCAATAATATATTTTTATATATTCAATTTATATTGTTCTATTACTGGAATATTCAATAAAATGTGAATTTCAGGTTAAAAATATGCCATCAAAGAGAAAATAGGATATGATACGGCCAAGGTTAAGATTACCACAATTTGGAGCCAGTTACTTTCACGGTGAAGCATCACTTTCTGCAACTGCTACAGAATCAGGTGTTGTACCTCTAGCTACTACACATCTAAATGAGGCATAACCTTTTATACCTATTGCTACATCATCCAGCAGCCCTACTTCACCATCCAGTAGCCCTATACTGATAGATATATTAAGGTTAAATGTTGCGGGTGAAGGAGGCGACCTCCACCCTAGAGCTAAAGGAGTAGATGGAAGAATTTACATCACAATTGTCAACAATCTGTGAGTGAAAATACATGCATGATAACACCATCGGTTTATACTGAAGTTATATGTTTTAATTTGAAAATGATCTAAAATTGCTTATATATTAGGTTGATTCCATCTAGAATGTGCTCAAGAAACATGACATCCAAGTTCAAGGAGAAGATAGATCTTTAAGGTTATATATAGAAGAATATCTCACAGACGACAAAGAATTTTTATTATCAAGAGTTTGAGGTATAAAAAATATATTCTTTTGTGTTTTTTATCTAATTAATTTTATGCATTAATTACATAAATATTGTAGGTTATAACTACTTATATTATATTTTCCTTTTTCATAAAGAATTCTTTTTGGATTCCAAATTTTACATGGTAATTTATAAAGTATGAGAAAGGCAAGCTTGTATACATTATAGAGACTTTATTGATATGATACACAAGACTGGCATATGACCTCCTTATATATATGAAGAAATATAAAGTTGTTGGCAGCAGTATTGGACATCAATTGAGGCAATGTTTATTTTAAAAACTAATTCAGTAAATAGACGTGGAGGACTGGGAGGCTAGAGTCTTCCCGTACACACGGGAGAATCTATTAACCACCAAGAGCATGTAGAGAAACTTGTAAATATCTACACATTACATTTATATTGTAATTTTTTACTTGGATGTATTTTAATTTAATTTGATGTGTAAATTTTGGAATGAAAATTATTTGTATTATGGAGAATGATAATGTTACAAATGTCTAGTGCTATATATGTCCATGTTGTTGAGTTACTTTCTTTGTTCAACAAGGGGTAAATATCATAAAAATAAAGGAAACTTTGTCGAAATTTTTAAAAATTGTAGTTCATTTATAACATTTTATTTTGATACAGGAAAAGTCTATGGACAAGAAGCCTACACCTCGTCAGCTCTTTTTCACACCCGCACTAAGAAGCATGATAGTGTGACCTTCATCAACACCCGATGTAGAGAACTTAATGTATGTGAAATGTATACTTTATTATTAAATCCTAATAATTATCACTTATTATTATAAACATTGTCTCTCGATAGGATCAAATACAAGAAAGCATTCGACAACAGTCTCAACACTCTGAAACTATTGATGACATTCAGGGATATCTTGATGCAGCAAGTGGTACGGATTGTCGTGGAAGGATCTTCAACTTAGGTTCAGTTGCAAACACAAGCTATTCACAATCCTCCACGTCCAATACAATTGAATCTAGTAGGTGGTCCACATCCGATGAGACAATCATTCAACTTAAGAGCATAGTAAAAATACTGGCAAATTAGGTGCAATCATCAATGGAGTACATAGTCTAACTCTGTAATGAGGTGGATAAGTTAAAGGAGAAGGACATCACCTCATCACAACAATCAGACCATCCGCCTTCACCAACTACATATCTTAGTTTTGCTACTCTCAAATCATTTTGTATGAATTTCATATTTATTGTTGTAAATAATAATTTTTATTATAAATGAAGATAATTTTTACTTTATATTATCATTCAACTTACTGTTTAGATAAATTAAATGTAGAAATTTTTCAATAAATTATCACTAGATAACTATAAAAATTAAATATCAATCATAAGATTAGCAATCAAAATTAAATTTACAAATAAAAGGTATGAAAATAGAAAAACAATATCGATGCATTTATTGACGGAATTATAATACCGTCGGTACATTTAGTATTAAATTTACCGATGGAATAAGAACATTCCATCGGTAACTAATTTACCAATGAAAAAACTTACTATCGCTAAATTTTTCGACAGAACTACAACACCTTGATCGTCATTAAATTTACCGATGCATATACAAAATTGATCGCTAAATTTACCAACGAGACATAACTTACTGTCACTAAATGTTCTGACAAATTTTCAAAACTTTGTCTATTGGTAATATTTACCTATGGAATAGAAATATTTAGTTGATAAAGTTACCAACGGACTTAAGAATTCAATTAGTCACGACCTGTGCACTTGCAATCAGTCACCAACGGACTTAAGAATTCAACGGACTTAGACAACTTAGAATTCAATTAGTCACCAACTCCTCAAGAAATCAACACCTCATGTACTATACTCACGACCTGTGCACTTGCAGTTTATTGAAGGATAAGAAATTGTAACTTGCCCACTCGATCAGCTATAGATCAAGCAGAATCTTGGAAGAAGGGCAAGAATTCAACAAGATTCACCAATGATTCAATATTCAAAATTCATGAAGATAATTTCTTATTCTTGGTTTCTTTCTTGTTTTCATGTTGTTATTTCTTGTTTAATTATGAAATAATTTAGATATAGATTTAGTTGGATCTTTTGATTTAATGAATTTCTAGTTTTCTTGAGATTTATCCATGTTCTTATAATTAATTGAATTAAAGAAATGAAAGTGGAAGATTCAATTATTTGATTCATGCATTGATATTTGAGAGATAAAATGTATGGCTAGATCATAACATAGACAAGGAGGGTTGAGCATGAGTTACTCGAAAGAAAACTGCAAGATCTTCCTACGCTAGGGTAAAACCTATCATAAGAATTTATAAAAAATATTTAATACATTGTTAGGTTATCTTAAGAGATTTTAATTGATTTAATATAAGGATAGGAATTATATGTCTAGAGATAATATAATTACAATTTAGGAATTCTTAATGGTCGAAGGTACTAAAATTGTTTACTAAATCAAGTGAAGTCAAACATAGTAAAATTCTTAAGAATATCTGACCTAATTCTTGTTTATTAATAGATTGTTTTATCATTGGTTATTGCTTTATTTGTCGTTTAGATTTATTATCTATTTTCTTCTTCAATCAATCATAATTTTTGGTTTAGCTAATTAAGTTTGTGAATAGTCTATTATCAACTAATAGTCCTTGTGAGACCAACATATATGTGATATTACTAGTTATAGATATACTATGTGCTTGTGGTAAATCCTTCTAGGATCAACCTGTATTCAATATTGCTAGTTATAGCTATATTGTGTGCTTACAATAAAACATACAAAATTAGGATTACATTGGGATTGATCTCAAGTGACTAGCATTGATCTTCAACTTTATCATGCTTGATTGTGTCCCCATAAGAGATGATTTAATTTCCTCCATCATTATTATGTGCTCTTCTTCCATATTTTCATATTGACCTTTTGATATTTCTCTAATTTCTTGTTTAGTTTACTCCCTTCAATTTTGAAAAATTGTTGTATCAAGTTCTAAGTCTTATTCAAGAAATATGAACTATCAATTTTTTTGTTATACACATTAATTAAACAAAAAAAAGATAAGATAAGAAAAAAATAAAGAAAATTAACAAAAATAAAATAAGAAGACAAATAATTAAGACTAGAAAAATAACGAAAGGGATTTTTTTAAAAACTATTTGCTTCCATAGCAATGGCATTTAAGACTTAGAGAGAGTGGTATTTATGTGTGTGTAGATGCTACTAAAGTTTTCTCCAATATAAATTTATTACTTGTTAACAAGGCAAATGCACCAATCATTGGTAAGCAATATAATGGTAAGTAGGGTTCAAGTCCTATAAAGGAGCAATATGAATTAGAAAATCTAACGTTCTTAGCTATTTAAATATAATTAATACAAATATGATTTTCTCTAGTACAAATTTATTACTTGTTAACAAGGCAATGCACCAATCATTGGTAAGCCAGTAGGGTTCAAGTCCTATGAAGGAGCAACATGAATTAGAAAATCTAACATTATTAGCTATTCCAATAATAATTAATAAAAATATGATATTTATGAATTTTGAATAATATGATATAAAATAAAAATAAAACTTAAATAATTGTAAGAAAAACAATGATAAGACAATTTATCATAAGAGATTTCAATCAAATAACTATATTTAGATCAGTATTTCTCCTACTAATACTTTTGAATTCATGATTTTGTTCACCTAGACTAGGTATATTCTATCAACTAGTAGGATTTTTTAGACATTAAAATTGCATGCTCTTGAGCTATAGCATTATGTTCTCTAGTTGGTTAATCTGTATCTCTACTAACTCTAACACTTCTTTGAATGCATTAAAAGTTTTGAAATCTAAGAAAGTTTTCATCCTAATACCAAGAAGATCATATAAGTCTCTTTTGACTATCATGTTCAACCCCCTACCTAAATCATGACCCACTCATAAGCAGGCTCTTTCAAGGCATCCACAGGTGAATTTAAATCAGGTTTAGTTGCTAGTATAAATAAATCCACATTAAAAACAACCAACAATAATTCATAGAAATACATCTCATTTTATAATAAATATTAATCAATCCATAAAAAAATATTCCCTAGAGTATTCGAAAAGATATCTCATGTCAAAATATAGAAAATGATTTATTGACAAACTATGTTCAAAACAATGAAGTCAAAAGATTTAAAAAATAAATACATCATAATAGAAATAAATATAGGTGAAGTCCTAATTTTTAATGACAAATTGATTTGTTAAGGTGATTTCAAAATCTTGATTCTCCATTAAAATAGTTTAGTAGCCATAGCTTTTGCACACAAAAATTTGCCTCTACTATATGCTTTCTCTAGAAATCGACTAAAATCCTATAAAAATTAGGATTTTTGTACTTAAAAATACATTTTGTTCTACCTAATACATAGCTTTTGGAAAGAAAAGGATGTCTCTTATGTGTTTTCTGATAGAAAATTATTTCTATATTTATATACCCATATTTAGTGAAATTTTCTTGTTATTTAGTATTTTATAGTATTTTTTATATTTAATTTGCTTCAAGTGTGTTTTTAGTTGATAATTGTCATTATAGGCCAAGTGGAGATGTATCCGAGTGAAATTATGGCATGGAATGGAAGAAATGAAGCAATTGTAAAGATATATAGTCATGTATAGTGACCGTGTAAGTCACTATGACCAGGTGGAGCTTCAAAGACACAATTCATGCTTGTACAGAGTTACATGCTTATGTATGTTACCAGTGTAAGTCTCTATGACTGTATAAAATAACAAATTAAGTTGTTTCTAGAGATACACAATTACCTACATGACCGTTTAAGTACCTATATATATCCCAAAAACCTTAGTTTGTTGATATATAAGGATAATATGAAGGCTACATCAAAAAGGCATAGTAGAAACAAGTTGAATTCAAAAAGAGGCAATTAGAGTCATCAGGGACACCAGAAAAGAAAGAGAAAAAAAAAATACATTGCTTATCATAAGAAAGAAGACCAAAAAGTGAAAACATCAAGTCAACTCCATCTTTCTAGAATTTCCAAAAAAAGGCTTGATGTCAATTATGAATAGTTGTATTTTGAACATGATTATGGAATTCTAACTCTACATTAGGGTTTATTCTTGAATTGTTTTCTTTAACTTGTACCTTATTAAATTCAATATATTAATGATTTGTGGTATTTTCATCCTCGTACTTAAAAAGAAATTGAGAGATGATTAAGGTACTTGCGTTAAGTTATGCAACGAGAGTTGGTACCTTAATAGACTTACAAATATTAGGTTAATAAATGATCAAAGAGTGATCTTAACTGTGAGTTAATTATCCATGGGAATGCTTCAAATCTAATTGAGTAGTTATGAGTAGTTTTAGGAATTGAGAGATTGCAACTCAAATTTTATCTATTTCAATTGGGATTGCTTGATTAGATCTCAAAAGAGGGTAATCAAAACCTTAGGATATTTAGGATCAAATATAATTGAATTAACAAGGAAAAAGGAAAACAAAATAAGGATAAATAATCCTTAAGTTTCCATTGCTGATTAACCTCACTCTTATTGATATCTTTAATGGTTCAGTTATTAAGTTTTATTAGTATATTTTAATTTTTAGTTAATTCAATCTTTTATTACATTAAACAAAGTATATTCAAATTTATAGGTGACTAATCCAACCCTTATGGGAACGATATCTTGTATACTACAATATACAACCCGTATACATGCAGTACTGCATAGATTAAGAAAAATAACATTTTCTCTAGAAGGCAACTAACATCCTCTAAAAATTAGAGTTTATACACTTAAGTACACTTTGTTTTGTCTAAGACATTATCTCATAAACGATCATAGCCTAGACTGTAGACCTCATTATTTCGTTTAAATTAGTATGTAAACTCTAGTAGAATAATAGTGGATCTTCCTTTTTTTCAAATTTGCACATAATCGTAGCTCAAATTGTGTTACTTGTTGTAGATGACCTATCTAGGGCATGGGTCAAATCGTGTTCTTCTAAGAATTGTGATTTTCTTTATATTTTTACTTGAAATGGCCTCTAATTCTTGAATAATATTGTCTCAAAGGCCAATTTGCATAATTACCTAAAATGATATCGAAAATAAGTAAAATAAGGTTATTTAACATCAAAATTAAACAAAATATTTTTAAAAAATATGTGCATTTTTTGTACATAACAAAGTAGTAAAATTAATGGAAGTAATGGGATGGTAATAGGAGCTTCAATGGAAGTAATCATATGGCAATTCAAGATATAATGTGTGAACCTAGAATTAGGTTATTAGCAGATGATGAGTCTATAGATTCTGTTAATATAAATGTTAACACAAAATATAAGATAAAAGAATTGTTAGGAAATTAGATAAGAGATGTAAATGTTAAACCTCAAATAAAAGCCACGTAGTATGGTCAAATATCTATGCTCATGTTTTTTTAGTTATATCAAGAATAGCGATTTGAATTAAATGATCCAATTTTATTAAAATTTAGAAATAAATTAAAATAAAAATAGATACCGAATTGAAAGAATTTCTAAAAGACTTGCCACTTGTGTATTTGTTATTCAAAATATTAATTTTTCTTTTTTTAATTAACGACGTGAACTTCAGGAACTTGGAAGAGTTATTCGCCTTTGCAAGACCCAATACGCTCAACCATAACATATCTTCAATTGGTAGTTCCTAATTTTTGTTCTCGACCATGTTGCACTTGTTACAACCGTTTCTTTATACAAAAGAATGTTTTTGCAACTTGTAGACAATTATATTGGTCAATTGTGTGACGGTGAGATTGGCTTATACAAACTGGAAAAATAGACAAATAAGTGGAGAGATAATCATCTTTGTTTTTTAATAATACTATTAGTTCCATGTGACAAGTTTATAAATAATGGCTTGCATCTTGAACCTCAAATTCTTGTAGAACATAGAAAATACAAGAATCGGCGTATACGAAATCATCGATCGGCGTCCAACGACCGCAATTTGGAGCTTGTCCCATTTTCGCACAACCGTCAACTACTTCCAAGGCAAATGCTTCACACGATTCTTCCACCCAGACCAACCAGCTTCCCGCAACGGTTATTTGATTTCTTCTCCATAAATAACATTCTTCAGAGGCACGATTTGACAAGCCAACCCATATCGTTGAGACTAAATCCTTTTTAAGGCACTTTACAACAATATAAATAAATGCTTAAACTGAAAATAAAAATACATTTATTTTATTTCTCAATTGATTAGAGAAAGGGTTTGGTTCTGACTATTTTCCATAAACTTGGCAGGTTACAGAAAACCTAGTCATGAAAAACTTCTGGCTATATAGGATAGAGTTGGTTATCTATCTAAGAAGTGCACGAATTTTGACTTAATTCTGCCAACGACGACCAAACGTGGCTAGAAAGGCTAAGCAAATCAGACTGGACAAGTTGGCATCACAAATTTTATCAAAAAAAAGTAACTAGGCTTAAGCACAATGACCTCAGTATGACCTTATATATGGCACACAATGCATGGTCCAATGCCTTTCTAGAAATGGAAGCAAATTCTAATTGACACACTACCTAATGCGCTTATAAAAAAAAGGCAGAACGTGATTTCAAAGAGCTGCACTCACCTGAAAATATCAACCTACCTTAGCAGCAAGCAATTGGGACTTTTATCCACTTGCCTCTATAAAAACATTCACACAGCTAATTAATCCAATGCTACAACACAAAAGCATCCAGGTAGCAGCAATTATCATTAAAAGGAGAGAGGAGTATAGCTCCGAGTAAGTGAACAACCTACCTCTTAGTTTCCAGTTAAAGAACAACCTCAGGAAATGCAACATAACCAAAAGCCCTAGACTAGAATTCTTAGTACATTAAAAGCTCAGCACTGAAGTAATCAGTATGGACGTGAACGGTTTCCACCATATTGATGTCTGTCTGGGCCAGAACCACCACCATCTCTGTAATTATCCCTCCGGCGATCTCCACCACCATAGCCTCCTCTCCCACCACCAGAACTGCTTCACAATAAACCATGAATAACACAGGACAATGTCGAAAATATGGCATTAGGATACATTTCCACAAAATCAAACCTCTCCCAAAACTGCATCAATTTTGTCGTTGCCTATAGAATAATAAGCCTCAAGCTACATGCAACCTCACTCCATGGATGTTTAGCTTATATATCTATATTTTTCTTTTATTAGGGAGGGAGGACTACTTGACGCTACTTCATTACATACAACAAGTTGCAGAAATGAATCCTTTCAATGTTAGAATTTCCCAAAAAAATAAATTCAAATGCTAACCAACATGAAACGCAGCACTTAACTCAGGCAAGTAATGGATTCACACCTAAAAGGATGAACTACTGGTTTGCATCATAACCAACCAGGACAACAGTTGAATTTTCTCAGCTATTACCCAGCAATCATTTTGATAAACTAAATTCACCAAAATTTAAACTTTCAGAAGCAAATATAGCAAAGAAAACTAAGTTAATAAATTCCAAGGATCTTAGTAAAGTTGATACCATAAAATATTAAAGAAAGAACTATTTTTAAGTTTAAGATGAAACATAACATTGATTCGTACTGAAACAGGTGAAGGCATAATAAGAGTCATAGAAGTGGAAAATTACCCATATGCAGGGGTTCTTAGTGCTGTCTTTTCTGCCATGGCAACACTGATTTTATATCCTCTCATATCATAATCTGAAAAGCACAAGCATTTAGAATCAGGAGGAGAGAATGAAGAACCCCATTCACAGAGGTAACTATCAAGTATCAAGAGCAAAATTTTGAAACAAAACCATTTAATAAGAATTCAAAATTAATAGTTAAAATTGAATGCCAAGTAACGGTAGGTATGATTCATACTGTTATAAAAACCACCAGCAGAATGTGCAGCAGAGGGGTCCTCGTAAGACAAAACTGCATCCCCTTTGTTGTTCCCCTTCTCATCTGTGTATATCTTTATATTCCATGGCCATTGATCTTTGTACCCACGCTTCTGCTTAATCCTTCCAACCTACATATCGATAGAAGGACTTATGTTAATGGGAAGAAAGCAAAAGGAATTTATACACAGAAAAATCCAAAAGATTCTGCTGATCATAGCAGGGGGAGAAAGTTACAATCAGATAAACAATAAAACAAAATGATCCTATATGATAAGAGCTTTCATATTATAACAAAGAAGAGAAAATATAAAAATTCCCTCCAATCAATCTAGAACTTAATCATTAAGTGATAGTAGAAATAGTTTAATCTCAAATGGAAAGAACTGGGATTACTTGTCCAATGCCGCCAAAAAGTTCTCTCAATTCATCAATTGTCACATCTGGTGGCAAGTTGGATATATATATTCTTGAGTTGTCACAGCTATCATCGCAACTTCCATCACACTGTTTAACTTTTTCTGATCCATCAGCACCAGCACTCCCATAGCCACCACCTCCCTGAGTCCGTGGACCTCCAGCACCATACCTACCTTCATATCCACTGGGCGGGCAACCTCTTCCACCACCCCTAGGATCACTTGGGGCATCACCACCATAACCACTTGTAGGACCACCATAAGATGGAGGACCTGATGCAGGTCCTCCATTATAACTTGTAGGTGGTGGAGCTGCATCAACTCCATAATTCCCACCATATGAGTTAGGAGGCCCCTGATAATTGCCCCCAGAACCACCATAAGATGGGATTGCAGGTGGAGGCACTTGATTATATTCACCATCATCTCTTCCTTGGTTACTACCATAAGAAGCACCTCTACTCCCACCTCCACTGCCCCTACCTCCATCACCATAATTGACACCTCTATTACCATCATAATTTCCACCTCTAGACACTCTATTACCACCATATCCTCCGCCACTCCCTCCTTTGTTATAATAACCACCAGCACTATTGCCGCCAGGGTGGTTGTTTCCACCAGCAGGTGAGGGTGCGCCACATTTGTTGCACTCAACTCTTCTGGCAAAGTTCAAATTCCCACAGCTACAAACACACACACCATTTCCAATTACAAAGATCACATGAATATAACATAGGTGGAGAATACATTTCACTTTAACCAGAGGTGTAAAAATTCTGAAGAAATAGAAAAACCTTAATACAGTACAAACGTGCCAACCAGAGAGAAAGGATAAAAGAGTTTGCTTACCTAGGGTTTGGACAAAGCCAGTCACCATCTCGACCACCTCCACCGCGATCGCCTCCTCGGCCCCCTCCTCTTCCGCCGCTGCGATCTCCTCCTTGATATCCACCAGGTCCTCCTGCAGATCGGATCCAACAACAAAAGAACACATAAAACTTGTGCAAACGAAGTTCATAATCCTAAAAGAGCACAACAACAAAGTATCAATACCTCGAGTTTGTGAATTACCACCATAGCCTCCGCCCCGACCACCTCTACCGCCACCACCGCGACCTCCTCGACCTCCTCCTCCTCCACCACCATATCCAGCATCGCCTCCATAACCACCATATCCTCCGCTGCCGCTGCCTCCTCCTCCGTATCCTCCAGTACCGCCATATCCAGAGCCACCATATGGTGGAGGAGCAGATTCGCCGTCTTGACCGTACATCGCAGAGTCGATCTAGTTTTCAGACGTAAATGTTTTTCTCTCTCTTTCTCTCTCGATAAAGAGGGGGGTTAGGGTATCGAAATTATCTACTTTACTCCAACCTCACTTATTTATATTTCTTCATATCCCCCAATATATTCTAATTATAACTGCAGCAACACTGGCAAGTAATTTTATGCTACCGTCCGACTGTCAATACATCACGTCCACGTGTGCGGATGTTTTTACTAAAAGGTAATTAGGTTTTAAAATTTTGGAATATAACTTAATAATCGAGAATTTAAAATATCCCTTTTCTTTCAATCAAAGGCCTTGGATGAATTGGAGGTGAAAACGATTTCAATTTTCACTAAACCCTTCAGTTCACTTCTACGCTTAATTGAGAAATCGGAATTTCATCTTCTCACTCCTTGTACACAACATAGGAAGGAAGATGCAACCAATACTCATGCATTACTCTACGCCTCAAGCAAGGTAGAAAAGATGCAACCAATACTCATGCATTACTCTACGATTCAACCCAAGTAGAAAAGATGCAATCTACTACACCAGGCCTCAAGCAAGTAGAAAAGATGCAATCGATCTGTTAACACTCATAGCAAGAACAGCGCCATCACTGATACCATGATCATACATGGGAAAAGATTGGCCCCAGAAATAGATTCTCTATGAGACGTCTGAATCTGAACGATGAACCTACAGTTACCCACCGATGGATCTACAGTCGTGATCAAACCCAGGCCTCCGAAGTTGCAGCTAAATGCTGTTTGATCATGCTGCTGGTAGTAGCTGTTATAAGCATATGATATGTTTCCAGGCCAGCTGAGACCATAACAGGACCCCCCAGGTGAGACTGCAGTGCAATCAGCGTCAGAACATGCGTCCACGGCAGTCACAGTTGCATTAGACAAATCCATATTGTTGTTTACAACACACCACTTCTGAGGGAGATACTCCACATTCTGAGCATTCACCAGCTTCTTCAAACCCTGGCCAAAATCAGCATGGTATTTGGCCTGCCCATCAAAAGTAAAGACTCCCCAATGTCTCTCAAAATTTCCGCTAGTTATGCTTATTTGATCCTCATCTAAAAGGCTGAAAATGTATATCTCTGATGGTGGATTATGAGGTCTGAGCGGCGTTCCTGATCTGCTTCGAATGTGGTCAATCAGGCCTTTCATGAAAGTCTCTGCAACTATAGAGGTGGCATTGGCTGATCCATCAGTAGGCCAACCAATCCTGGCAATGATAATATCCATCTCAGGAAATCCAACAGTTGATAATGCAGTAACTATAGTATCATAACTCAAGTCAAAGCTGTTTCTGTATGTTCGATAGCTATCATTATGAGGGCTTATAGTTTCTTTAAAGAGGGCAAAGTCAAGGGATATGTTTTTGTCTTGATGGAAACTCATAAAAGGAGATATTGTCACGAAGAAAGGTGAGTGGTGCTTGCTTAGGAAAGTGAGGAGTTCAATCATGGTTTTATTAAGGTCATGCCTAATGTGTCCTTTAGATGGTAGATTAGATTTTGACTGAAATGTGTCTTCACTGCATGGAACAACAACCTTCACGTCGCTTGCCAAGTTCACTCTAGATAAAGCAGTTTGGATGTTCATGGCAGCCCCAACAACAAACGGTCGGAACTGCTCCCCAAAGCTCTGTTGAAATGGTTCATCTCCAATTGCAACATACCTGTGAATAGTTGATGTAGAAATTAACCAACTGAAGCAACAACGCAGTGTAGAAATTCATCAGAAAAAGCCTGCGGGTAGGAAACCTGAACATCTAATTCACAGAATAATCTTTAAGTTACATCACCATAGAGCCCATAAAATAGAGCAAGGGATATTTTGAGCTCTCAAAAAGCATACATCATCAAAGCAAACTTACCTATTTGTGTCTATTCTCAAGCTTAAATACATTAATTTCTCTCCCAACGCAAACCAAGTTAACTACAACTAGTGCATGAGATGACTGCATCGGGGAAGGGGAAAGTAAAGGTGGCATTGACCAGAGCCCGACAATATGATCTTGATTTCTAGATGAATCAACCATATAATATCAAAAGAAAAATCTTTACTAAAGCAAGAAAAACATGATAGAAAGAGGAATAATATAATATAAGATGTACTTCTTTTGTCACTACTACAATCCTCATATTTAAACTGAAACCAATGAGGTAGGGGAAATTTATAATATGCTGATTATTACATACATCAATTCCATACGAGGAGGCAAGCTCATGTTTTAACACAAGGTTCAAGAAACCCTTGTATCATTAGACCAGACATTTTATAACCCCATATGCCATAAGAGCATATCATTTAGACACAAATTCCGTGTGTTGCGGTTTCATTAGTGTTCATCTGTTTAGAGCAACTTTGGAATACTTATCATGCATGTATCAAAAGACCAGCTAGTTCTGTAGATTTCAAAATTTACTCTTGGGAGGTTGTCCCGCTTTTGGCTTCCTCTGCTACCCCAGGACCTTTCAAGGGTACACTTCCCTCTGACGTCATAACTCAAAGTGCTGATGGCTTCAACCATTCCCTGCACTCATTCCAGAACCGTGACCTAATGTGTTGTTTGCTTAGTGCCAGCAGTGCACCCACTATAAAATATACCCTTGAATACCCCAAGGTCTTAGCGTAATTTGCTCCAACAGTGATGCTTCACTTCAATTTTCACAACCACTCACAGCATAAGGCACTAAACCCCCTTTACTACTTCACAATTACATCATAGACAAGTTTAACTTAGGTATGCCATTCAACATTAGATAACAGGAAAAGAAACCAAGAACAGATAGAACTGCGAGGATATGGTGATATGCAACAGGCAGCTAATACAATATAATCAGCTTACAAGTTACACAAATGTGGTTCTAATACCGTGTATTTGTCTGCCTCAAATTGCAGTCAAAAGAAATTGAGACCTAGTATATCACTGGCCAACAGCCATATACAGCTAGAATGAAATGTAGCTGCCGAGCTGTATCCTTCGAGATTGCATGCATTTTCTAGGTGCTCGATTGATATACTTACTACAAAATGGGGAAGTCGAAAGAGTGAAGTGGGAATTAGAGCATCATTGTTTCTATTGTTATACGCTACCAGCTCTGTGCCTCTGTCCAGCAACAAGAAAATATTTCTTGTTGAGATATCCTCCATTGCTACAACAACAGGAAACCTCAAAATCGTAGCTCCACCCAACTCATTAAAAAAAAAAAGAAACAAAATACTTAAACACGGCCAGCATTTTTATCCCAAAACCTAAACAGAAGTAGTGATAGTGTCAAGAACTACGCGGAACTGAGAAACCATCAAGACCAAACTAATAGATTTCGTGTGGCTATTCATGACATCGTTTCGTGTCCAATACTAAACTAGAATACGCCGCCAATGACTCAGGTACTCACAAAGTGTGCAAAAACACATTTTTTCAATAATATAAACACCAAAAACTGTTATCCAGAATAGAAAGTGTATATAAAGCATTTCTAACCTCCAATACTGTGGTCTGGAATAATGGTAAATAATTAAAAAATAGTACTAGAAGTCAAATGCACAACTTTAGGGAGTAATAATGCCAAGTGGAAAGGTAAGTGACAAAGTTGGGAACATAAGAATATGATGGAAATGAGGAAGATACATTAATCCTTTGACATTCAAAAGTTTTTTCAATCTAAATCTATGGATGCAGTACAGTCTTCAACCCATCAATCAAATATATTAACATAGGAAACATATGAAAAGAAAACAAAAAAATGTAAATAGGTTTCGCAGCTAGCATTAATTTGGGTTAACGCTCATAGGAAAGATTATCATAATACTAGCCATATGCCAAAACACATTTGTTGTACTGTCATTAAACTCTCTCTCCTCCCCAATCCAACCCTAAAATGAGGAAAGGTTTTCAATGATTAATTACTAGGGAAGTTTGGATGAACAAGACAATATAGAATAAGCAAGTTGTCTAACACCAAAATGAACATGAAAATATATAATATAGAATAAGTAGTTAAAATATGGCCAAAAAAATTATCAGGAGAAAACCAGACACCTCTTCAAAACGCTCAGCTTCATTGGCAAATTCTGCTTCAGCAATCAAAGCAGGTGGGGCAGGCCCTATAAATAGTTCAGAGTCTTCTTCCACCTCAGCGTCTCTGGAATTTTATGTCAGAAAAATCAAATAGGAAGGACGTGAATGTGCTCCACATTTACAGAATAAGTATTTAAATAGAATCAGTCTTTTGAATATTTGCTATTCTAATATTATGTGACTTAATGTCATATATATACTTCAAAATTACCGGAGTTCAACTTGTGCTTCAGTTAATTTCGCTGCTGCAGCAAGCAGCTCAGCTGATGGCATTTCAGGGCCAATCATCCTGCAACACGTGTAACCAGAACATCATAATTATGATTTTGTCCTCTATCTATAAGATCATCAATTTAAAAAATAAGAATTTCCATATAATAATCACTCGACTAGCATCTCAACTAACTGCACATATAAATTTGCATTTAATAGTCAACAACTGGGTTGCACATGATGCAAGGATAAGGGTGCGCAACTAGTTTTCAACAAATAGGGTAGATTGTGCATTGAAAAATAAGGTTCTATAAATAACCTCCTTTTCTAGAAATTTCAATAAGTGTTTCTCCAACAAAACCCCTAGTTATGGTAGGCTTACTAGAAACCCTACCCAAAATAAGATAAAACAAACCCTAGAAGAACACCTAAGAATAGTACATCAAGTAATACTTTATTGAAAGGGAAATCTAACCTAAATAGGAAAAGCATAAGAAGAATAATTAAATAAGAAAGCATATGACAGAACTCTAGTTTTTTAGCACTAGAGTAAGTTGTATTATTGAATGAAAGAGTACTGTATTGCTATTATAGTGGTGATTCTAAGAAACACACCCAGAGTCGAATGCTCCTCAGAAAGAACAATCTTGTTTCTGCCTACAATAACTTTCTCCCCCCTCCTCCTCACCAACCTCTCAGCCTCAAAACCACCTAGTCCCAAACATTCTGTTTTGCCAACTAAACCACTAACCAACTAACTCCCCTCTACACCTTTCTTTCTCCTCGAGTATACTCTCCATATCCTAGACTTATTCCCTTTTTTGTTATTCTCCCCCTTTCCTAAATTATCCTTGCCCATATCAGTCCTAACATTGCTCCCCTCTGGAAAATTGGCTGCAAATAACAAATTCATCCTCCCAAGTGGCATTCTTTATAGGCTTGCCTTTCCATTTAAACCCTAGAGTTTAGGGGTAGTTGGAGCTTATAGGTGGCTACCCTATATTTTTCCTTAATCTGAAAAGGCCCAAGGTATCTGACTACTAACTTTTGATTAAAACGTCTAGCCACCGACAATTGTTTATGGGGGCAAAGCTTAAGAAAAACCCACTCTCCCACCTGAAAAGATTGTGGAGTTCTTTTTCTATCCGCATATTTCTTCATTTGTTCCTGCGCCCTATTCATATTATATTTAAGTTGAATCAAAGCTTCGTCTCTATCCAATAATTTTCTAGCCTAGCCTCCACTTTAGTCTCTCCTTGTAAGTATCGTACTAGTGGTGGGGGTCTCCTCCCATAAACAACCTCAAATGGAGTTGAACCCATAGCATATAGAAGGTGGTATTGTACCACAGTTCTGCCCACAAAATCCAATAAGACCAATTCTTAGGTTGTTCAGAAGCAAAGCACCTCAAGTAGATTTCCAAACACCTGTTGAGAACTTTCGTTTTTTCGTCTATTTCTGGATGATAAGAGGAGCTCATTTTAAGCATAGTACCTTCCATATGAAACAACTCCCTCTAGAAAAGACTAATAAACAAAGGGTCACGGTCACTGATGGTGGGTTGTGGCACTCCATGTAGGCATACAACTTCTTTAATAAACACATCAGCCACATTTTTTGCAGTATAAGGGTGCTTTAGTAGGATAAAATGATCATATTTAAATAAACGATCCACCATGACCAGCACTGCTTTATACCCCTTAGATTTAGGAAGTTTGGTAATAAAATCCATAGAAATGTCTTCCCAAATCTGATTTGGAATAGGCAAGCGTTGTAGCACACCCCTAGGATATGTGGCAGCATATTTCTACCATTGACAAGTATCACAAGACTTGACGAAATCCTGAATGCATTTCTTCATTTCGATCCAATACAGATTGCTCGTGATTCTCCTGTAAGTTCGAAGATAACCTGAATGCCCTCCAATAGGGAAAGAATGAAATTCTTTTAAGAGGAGTGGAATAAACATGGATGTAGCTGAAATCATCACCCGCCCTTCGTACAATAAAACCCCTTGATGTCATAAAAACCCAGGTCAAGTGTGGATCTTGCTGCAGATCTCTTATAATTCCACACAATGGTGGATCTTACTACACCTCCTAATGGAGGGTTCAGCCATCTGCCCACTGTGGATAAGAGATGTTGGTTTTCAGCTCCCCTTCATCATACACTCGTGACAACACATCAACCGCCTTATTTTTTGGTCCTAGTTCATAAATGACCTCACAATGATAACCTAAAAGCTTAGCCATCCTTGAATCTCTTCGAATACCTCTAGGAATTTGTTCAGCATCAGACTCAGGTCCTGCTATTCTTTACTGCCAAGTTGTGTCTGATGCTCACCTTTTTTTGCAACTACTTCAACTAATCGAAAAGCACCCTGTAAAGTTGCTAGTATATTATGCAAAGGTACTGGATCCTCGTAATACAAACTTCCCCTTCTCTTTATTGCCCTTGTTTTTTTCCTTGCCACATAACTCCACAACTTGACCAATATATTGGAATTGCATGTTCATTTCCTTCCAATCCATGATGACTCTTCCCCAAGGTCTGCAACTAAGCAACCCCCAAAATGACATCCATTCCTCCCAAATCCAGTATGTAAGCATCTATCTTCAAGTCCAAGTCCCCCAGCCGAATAGGAATCCCTATACATCTTCCCTTAGTCGTTACCTTATGGCCATTGCCCAATCTGATTCCCAAAGTCTTTGTCAGCTCTATAGTTAACCTAAGACCAGTAGCTAATTCAGGGGAAATAAAATTGTAGCTTGCGCCACTATCCACCAATACCACAATAGGAACTCCATGTATTTTCCCTTCAAACCTCATGGTTTTAGTTTCAGATACCAATGCTTTATTCACCCCAAACACCCCCATGGTTCTGCATTCTAATGCTACCTCCTTCCACTTCGTCCTCCACATTAATGGCTATTATTTCTCCCTCTTCGTTTAACATTTCATTGTCATCCAAAACTAGTAACCTTAGTTGTCTCTCTGAACACTGGTGTAATGGGTGAAATCTCTCCCCACATTGAAAACAAAGTCCCTTAGCCTTTTTATCCATGAGTTCTTAGTATGAGATGTGACGCAACCCCGTATTTCTCTCTATCAACACCCTCCTTTCTCCTTTGATCGCCTTATCGATGCCGTCATGGAGGGCACAGAAGCTTGATTATGCACCGGAGCATTGGGTCAGTACCCAAATGGCTCTCAGGTTCTACCTACTCCATATTCCCCAGAAAAATTCGCTTGACCTGTGAGTCTTATATGACCCGACTCCTTAAGGTTCAGGTTAACCCAATAATGGCTCCTAAAATGGCCATCTCGGTGCTGACTCAAGGTGCATTGTCAAAAGACCCAGCTCTCGCTACCTCCTTGCTCACCACACATCTCTTTTTCCATAGCCCTTGCTATTTTCATCAACTGATACCTATTCACCGGACTGAACATGCACACCCTTCTTATAACATCCGATCTCAACCCACTCATGAAATATCCCATAAACTGTTCCTCCAGTAGATGACCCACCTGGGACGATATGAATTCAAAAGCCTCGATGTACTCTTCAACTGTATCAGTTTGTCACAAGTCAGAAAGTTCTTCGAATGGATTCTCAAACCTCCTCCCTCCATATCGGTCCATTAAAGCTTTCTTAAACTTCTCCCAATTCAGTTATACCTCTGTCTCCCTCATAAGGTTAAACCAATGAATGGTTGATCCCATTATACTTAAGAGAGCCAGTTTGGTTTTTACCTCCTCTGAGCTATTATGAACCTTGAAGCATACTTCTACTCTAATGATCTACCTTAAAGGATCAGACCCATCAAACATGGGTAGTTCAACCTTATGTACAGACATTCTATATTACTCCATATCAATAAAGAACTACTCCAGCTGCATGCGCTGATGAGGATGCTGATTAATCCTTTCACCAATCGTAGTTTGCCCCTTCCCCTAGGTATCACTCCCCTGTCCTTCCTCTGGTCTCTTACCCACCATCTTACTCATTTCTAGCAACCATGCTCGCTGCATTTCCTCCATGGCCATTATCATAGATGATTGAATATCTTCAACCCCAGCCTCCAAATTAGAATACGAGATTCCAACAAGTCTACTCTATCAGACATCTTTGGTGGCATGAATGTAGAACAGATCCTCCCTTCCTAGTATTCGACAGGTCGGACCAATGATAGAACTCTAGTTTTTTAGAACTAGAGTAAATCTGTATTATTGAATAAAAGAGTAGTGTATTGCTATTATAGTGGTGATTCTAAGAAACACCCCTAGAGCTGCTTAGAAGGAACAATCCTCTTTCCGCCTACAACAACTTTCTGCCCCCTCCTACTCACCAACCTCTTAGCTTCAAAACCACCTAGTCCCAAAAATTTTGTTTTGCCAACTCAGCCACTAACTAACTAACTCCCCTCCACGCCTTCTTTTTTTCTCCTCGAGTATACTCTCCATATCCTAGGCTTATTCCCTTTTTTGTTATTCTCCCCCTTTCCTAAATTATCCTCACCCATATCAGTCCTAACTATATAAAATAAAAGTGGAATATGCTCCTATTACGCATAACAAGATTGAACAAATTCTAGGCCACATTAGAGGCAAATATGTCATGTATTCAGATTTATTACACTAATAGAAACTTTAAAGACATAAGCTTCTTGAAGAAACTAAAAAGCCATACAAATGAAAACAAGAGTTCAAACAAAGCAGCACAATTTCTTTCCCAAGTCCATCCAAACTACCCGATTGTGTACAACCCCCAGGACCCCAAAGAAAGAATTTAGAAAAAAGAAACATAAATGCTTACATTGGCAAGCAAACATCCAATTTTAAGGTTTGCTTAAAAATATCATTACCCTGCTTGAATTCCCACTATACTAATGACAACAAATTTAGATTTCAAAATATAAGCTAGGTACTTAGAAACATCTTAAATTTAAAAAAAAAAGGAAAGTAGAGATTCCATACCGAAAATTTTATCAACAACTTATTTTGGAAAATGTAGAAACAACTAGTAAGCTACAGAATGGAGGTCTAGAAGTAGAAATAGTTATGTTTTCCCCCAAAGAACATGTTAATAAATAAAATACAAATATCTCATCCTTAAACTGCATGATTACTTAACAGATGTCAACCTGATTACATGCAAATAAACATTGACACCACTGCTTCAAAAAACATGCAAATTTATGACAGAAGGAAATTCCATCACCTTCGTCTAGAAGTAGACATATCATCTCTTTGGGATGGAATCACATGATAAGGCAATTGCTCTTTTGACTCTACATGCACCTGTATCAAAGGTTCAATAACCTCCAACGTAGGACGATATCTTGGAGGAAGCAAAAATACTTTGTCCCCATTTTCATTGAGATTTAAGGAAACAAAAAAGTTCTTTAGATGCTTGATTAGAGACACTTCAGATATGCCCTTTATGTCAACAGCTTGTCCATCATCAATCATTTGTAGAAGATATGTTAACAAAGAAATGATTTAGCGAGAATCAACAAAAATGCATGCCACTAGACAAGAAAAAGAGTCAAGTAAACTATGTACTAATGGACATCTGAATTAGAAAACAAAGTTACAACATTATAAAAAATAAGAAATTTTGATGTTGGTCAAACAATCATTGTGACCATATCAACCATATAGCTGGAATTTCAAGCACCCACTAAGCTTTTCCAGTCAAGAGTAGTTTCCTATGAATATGAAGTCCATGAGAAATGTCTAATTTCTAAGATAAATTAAAAACGTGCCCCCATCTGAGCTCATCTCACGATTATTCTTGGAAAAAGATTTCTTTTCTCAACTATTAACAAAATTACCATAAACAATCCTAGCAGAGAATAATCCCAAACAGGTCTCTACGCAGACACCATTTCCAAAACTGAGAAAGGAATCGCAATCACCTGTTTCAAGTCATCGCCAACATTAGGAAACTCCCTCAACATCTCTACCACCATAGCTTCTGGATCATTTCTCAATCTCTCCTTACCCTCCGACTCGGACTTGGACCCGAACCTGGACCTAGATTCAAAATCATAATCCATCTTCTTCTTACCCTTACTCGATTTCCTTTCCTGTTCTCTTGTCCTTCTCTCTCTTCTCTCTCTCCTCTTCCATTTCTTCTCTCTCCTTGAACTCCTATCGCAGCTTCGTCGGTCTTT
>JANSVB020000408.1:5706553-5719165 GCA_025504935.2 Erythroxylum haughtii
CCAATGATAATGCTAAAAGATATAAATTTTTGTAATATGTATATGTGTAGCATTGAATAGAAAAATGTGTGATGATAGCTATAAATGAATAGAAATGTATGACGTGATTGTTTGTACAAGAATTTGGTTGCCATATATGTGGTGGGTGGATGTAGGTTTTGTATAGGGAGTGTTACAGATCAGGGTTATGTTTTTTTAAATAAAATAACTTGAATAATTAAAAAATATTTCAGTAAATAAAGAAATTAAATAATAAGAAAAATATTTAAGTAAAAATTTTGCATTATGTACTTTGCTTAAGTATGTCATCATTACTTACATGAGTGTTGAATATCAATGTTTGGTTCATGAATGTGAATTTTTGGTACGTGAGTTATGATATTTCTAAATGTGTGTGCTTGGTGGATGACTATTGTGAGTAGTCATCCAAACTAAGTGTTTTCCCCACTAAGCTTTTAAGCTTTGCACGGGTATTAATCCGTGTAGGTCTAGGTCATATGAATGAGGTACAGGGAATATTTGTAGGGACCAAGGCCAGCTGCTAGGAGTAAAAGTATCTTTGGATGTGTCTTTTGATTAAAGAATGGTTATGCATGTAGTAAAGGAAATTGTACGTTTTCCTTTTGGATTAACATGTAAATATAAAGATGTAATACTACTTTTCAATGATGATGTTAAATGATATGAAATTTTATAATATGTATATATGTAGCATTAAATAGAAAAATGTGTGATGACAGACCCTATAAATGAATAGAAATGTATGTCATGATTGTTTGTACATAAATTTGTTGCCATATATGTTGGTGGTTGCAGGTTCCATATAAGGGGTGTTACAAATTAAGGTTGTGTTTTTTAAATGAAAATAAATTGAATAATTAAAAATATTTCAATAAATAAAGAAATTAAATAATAAGTAAAATTTTTATATTTTTACAATTTTTAAAAAATAAAAATAAAAATATTAATGTATAAGAGGGCTTTAGGATTCCATTCTACAACACTAAGTCACATCAGATGAGATCTTACTTTATGAGATTTAGTAGTCTTAAATTCTATAACACTAAATTACATAAGGGGAGATCTTACCTTAAGAGATTTAGTAGTTTGGAATTTTGAGATCTTCACTCAAGAACACTAAATTACATAAGACATGATATCGCTTTATGAGATTTAGTATTCTAAAATTTTAAGAACCTTTTTTCCCTTAAGCAAATAAATTTTATGTTTTAAAAACAACAAATGCAAGCTACATATAAGTAAAACAAAATCAATAAAAACTATCATATTCTGGGTTGCTTTCCATAAAGTGCAATTATTTAACGTTGTTATGCTCGACGTGGCTTTTTCCTCTCTAATCTCTACATAATTACAGTTTTTTATTCCTTAAATGATGCTACTAGCCCTTCGTTTTACTCTTTAGTCAACATTTTTCAAATGAATGTAGGTAATGACTTTTTATTACCTAAATAGACATATTTTAGGCAATCAAGTAACACCTTCAATTCAATCTTTGGAGCCTACAAAATAGAAGGTAAGATTTTCTTTTGAGTTATAGCAAGTTCATCATTCAAAGTTTTTAAATATATTAACATTGTTGGCAATGATTATACAACTTCACAAGTTTCATCAACTTGCTCATTCACTTCTAATTTAGCTTTAAATTCCAACTCATTTTCAACACTTTCTTCTTTAAACATATCCCACACAAATGAATCCATAATATTTATATGATAAACAAATTAAAAATCATTTGGGTGCTTTATTGCCTAAAAATATTGAACTTCACTATCTCTCCATCAAATTCAATAGAAAGAGTGCCCTTATCCAATTTGATTTTTATCTTGGTCATCTTCATAAATGACCTACCTAATAAAATCGAAACTGAATGTTCAAACTATCTCCATCCATTTTTAAGAAGTAAAATCCACTGGAAATACCAAATTGTTAACCTGGACTAAAACATCCTCAATAACTCTAATAGGATGCACATATCAACGATCAATTAGTTGAATAATCACATTAGTTTATTGCAAAGAATTCATATTTAAAGCTCGATAAATTATGACATGACAATAATAGATGCACCTAAGTCTAGCATGACACACTCAATTTTCCCATTACCAATAACACATGGAAGTGTAAACATACCTAGATCTTTGCATTTTTCTAGTAATTTTCTATTTATCACGGCTAATACATTCTTACCTATAATTATTCTCTCCTTATACTTCAACGTCCTTTTATTTATGCACAGATCTTTCAATAATTTTGCATATTTCAGAACTTGTTTAATGGCTTTAAGAAGTGTTATATTGATTTCCACCTTTTTAAAGGTTTAGAGGATCTCTTTTTCATGCTCATCTTCTTTTGGTTTTGCCAACTTGCTAGGAAAAGAGGTACACATGCATTAATTGATATTGATGAAGTTAAATCATTTTTTCTTTTATTGATGCTTAAATGGGGAAGTTGTCCCTGCTTTTCTCCATTATTGTGCTTTTCTACCTCCATTGGCATAAAAGTTCCATACTAAATTTTCTTACCACTTTTCAAAGTCATTACACTCACATTCTCCATAGGATTCACCACTATTTGGGAAGGTAATTTTGCTAATGCTTATGCTTATGCTTCTAATTTACTTATAGAGGTGGATAATTGAGTGGCCTGATTTTCTAAGTTTTAAAAGCTTGCTCCTATTTCTTGTTGAAATTGTTAAGTAGCAAGTGCCTTAACAATTACATCCAAAGACATACATGAATTTGAAGGTTGAGGTTGAGCATATGTAGAGGTTTGAGGTTGTCTATTGAAATTGTGAGGTTGATATATTTATTACCTTGCTTGATTTCTATAGCTAAAGTTTGAATAGTCCCTCCATCCTAGATTATAGTAATTGAAAAAAGGGTCATAATTTCATTGAGGTTGACCAAGAAAGGCCCCTATTGCGTTAGCTTCATGAAGGGAATCTTGTCACAATGTAGGGCACATATCCCTAGGATGTTCAGAGAATGAGCATATTCCACACACTCTTGCCAATTATAATTGACCTATAGCCATTGGACAAACTAGAGTAGTTAAATTTGAAACTTTATCCTTAAGGTGCATGTTCCTTACCTCATTTACACGCTTAATAACTCTATCCATCCTCGTCCCAAACTATTGAGAATTTTCTATCATATTTGATATCATTGTCTAGCTACCTCATGTGTCTTATTTAACAAAACTATCCACTAGCTACATCAACCATACTTTAATCCATTGGCAATAGTCCTTTATAAAAGTACTGAATCAAGAGTTGGTCAAGAATCTGATGATGTGGACAACTGATGCATAACTCCTTAAACCATTCCTAATATTCAAATAATGTTTTTCATGTAATTTGTCTTATCCCACATGTCTCCTTTATGATATTTGGTGCTTTTGATTCAGGAAAGAACTTCTTTAGAAGCATTCTTTTTATTTTGTTCTATATTGTAATTGAGCCAGGGGAAAGATAATATAGCCAATTTTTGCCTTATCTTTCAATGAGAACAGAAAGGCCCTGAGATTAATTTGTTCTTCTGTCACCCCTTGTGGCTTCATTCTAGAGCAGATAATATGAAATTCCTTCAGGTATTTATATGGATCATAACATGCAAGACCAAAAAAATAGGGAGTAAATGAATCAAACCAGATTTCAATGCGAAATCTACCTTAACATTAGGAAATTGTATACATAAGGATTATTGATTCAAATTTGATGTCACCAACTCCCTCAAAGTTCTAAGGTTAAGATTTGCCATACTTTCTTCCACTTCTTGAAAATTAGAGTCTTTACCAATTGTTAGATCTACTTTAACTTTCACATCTGAAGGTTAATGATCACTTCCTTACTTAGTCTTTTTTCTCAAATGATGCACTGTTTTCTCAGTTTCTAAATTATATTGTAGTTTACCTATTTGAGAAGTACGAGTCATATAAGACAAGAGGTTACTTGTAACTGTAAAATAATGTAAAGAAACTAAGAAATTAAAATAGTTCCCTATTAATGGTTCCAAATTTTGAGGTTATCGAAGCTTCCAGAATAATTCCAATTCTTCAAACTTCTTGTAGTAGTTGTAAAACCAGGTTGAATCCTTAGAAAATTTCAAGAATATGCAACTTCTACTCAAGGGAAAGATGTAATGTAATTATAACATTGATCATTGGTTTAAAAAATATTTTTCACAATTCAAGTAGTTAGTTTGAAACACATTAGGATAGTTATAATAAGTCTCAAATTTTCCTAAATTAATTGGTTCAAACATAACATCCAAACCAAAATTTATCATCCATTAACTGAGTGTGATAGCATTCCGTATCAAATAAATGATAGCAATAAATTTAGTGAAAAAGACTAAACCCTATATTAAACAAAAAAGATAGCTACAACTATTCAATTTAGTTTTCTTGTTTATCATAAGTTAAATATCCAATTTCTAACCTATTTGTTACTTGTACCAATCCTTTGTGACAATTATAGATCATTGAATTCATGGATAACGATAGAATAATCAACATTAAATTAAATTGTGAGATTAATCAATATTAATCATTTATCAAATATAAGAACTCAAAACAAGAAATAACTGAATTAAAAATGAATAAAAGTTAAGAACAAAAAATCACAAGGCTACAACTAAAGTCTCGATTCTCCTTAAATTAGAATAATTGAGTTTAGTCACACATGACTTCTACTCCAATAATAAAAATAGAAGAAAGACAAAGAATTGAGAGAAAAGTAAGAAGAGAATGATTCATTATGTTATGAGGAATGTCGCTTTTATAGGGTTTTCCTGATCTAATCCTAATCTAATTATACCTTACAAAGATGTTTATCTAAAACAAATTCAAATTCAAATTCCTACATGATAGAGATAGAAAGAAGTTTCATAGTTAAACTCCAACTCTTCAAGTGATTAGTCTAATCCATTGCAACAATCTCTTCACTTCATCAAAAAATTGTGATTATCATCAACAATGTCCCAATTTAATGCAATCTCTACTTTTTATCTCCTAAAACAAAACAAACAATAATTTTAATATTTAAGCACTAAGATAAATCCAAAACAAAGGGGATAATATCAATTAATATGTCAATATAATAACTTATTAAATTTGGTATATTCAATAAGTTGAAAATACAAAGAAAAAACCAGAAAATTTATCTTTAAATTATCACCTAGAAGTTAAAACCGTGAAAACATGTTTCTATCAATTCTTGAGTTGGGGTACCTTTGATTCATATGCTAATGAAAGTAAAAAAGTTAGAGAATAAGAACTACAACCAAATGCTTGAAAGAAAGTTATAAATAGATTAACATAAAATTTTAATGTTAAAATTCCTTGAAAGAATAAAATAGCTTATGTTAAAACTCCTTGAAAGAAAGAAAAAACAACTATCCTCTAAATTGGAAGTTAAAACAACAAAATTGAAAGAAATTTAATGTTAAAAGCCTCTTCATTGGTAGAAAGGAGAAAAAATGATAGATGTTTTCTGATAATAATAAAGACGGATTGTTATTTCTATAGAAAGGACACAAAAATCACAAAACATAACAAGTGTCATTGATTAGGTCATCCCTTGTACAACTATGATCAATCAATAGTATCTCTTGTGGTTTGGAAATGCTTTGTTCAATTTTGAAGGGCCCCTATTTTGTTCTTTATAATGGTGGACCCTAGGCAAGTTCCCCCTTAATCTTATCTAGGGTCAGGCTTAGGCTCTAGGGAGGTTCAGTAGTATGCAACCTTACTCCTACTTAGTAAAAAAGTTATTTATGATAAACTCATATGAACAATGTGTGTGTGTGTGTGTGTGTGTGTGTGTGTGTGTGTATGTGCATATACATATGAAAATAAAATAATATAAACTAATTAAAAATATATAATAAATAATAATAATAACAATAATAGATTTAAATAATATGAATAATATAGATAAATACATATAAATAAAAATATAGAAATATGTAATAAAATACATAATAAAATAAATATAGAATAAGGTAAAGAATAACAATAAAAGATAGAATAAGTAAATAGATACACAAACCAAAAAGAAGAATGGTGTAAGAATAAATCAAACAAGTTATTACAGCAAAATAATTAGGTTAAGTAAGAAACTGTTTAGGTTAAATAACTAGGAGGAAAGTACTATGAAATAAAAAAAGGTTAAATACAAAATAGAAGACTTAAAGGAAAATGTTTAAAATACCTAAAAGAACAAGAATGCCCTCTCTATGTGAGATTACTTATCTATATCCTAATATGCCAAAGTTTTCTATCACGAGTCATGTCCTCGGTAAGTTCCAACTGAGTCATATCATCTTGAACACTTCCCTCTAGCTCTTCTTAGGTCCTTTTTTTCTCTTACAATCTTTAGGTACTATTTTCTCGCATCTTCTCACTGGAGCATCAGAGTGTATCCTCTTAATATGTTTAAACCACCCAAGTCTTGTCTCTCTTAATTTTCATTAATACGAGCCATCTTTAATTGGTCTCTCACCATTATAGTCTTGACCTTATTTCTTTTGATAAGATTACACTTCTAACATAGCATCCTCATATTTACCACCATTAGCTCATAACTATATACTTGTTTGATGGGCTAACACTCATGATCAACCTAATCACTAAACATTAAAACTTACCTTTGAACTTGAATGGTATCTTCTTGTCACATAAAACTCCTAATGCACTTCTTTATTTAAGCCACCCTGATTTGATACGATGAACTATGTCTTTATCGATCTCTCTATTATTTTGGATGATAGATCCTAGATACCTAAAACATTTTTTACATGGTATAACATCTAAGCTGATTTTTAACCTCCACATCAAAATCCACCCTATGGCCCAAAAAGTTACATTCTAAGTACTCAGTCTTAGTCCTACTCAATTTAAAGCCCTTTGACTCTAACATATCCCTCCAAAGTCTAAGTTTGACATTGACACCATCTTTTTTGTCATCCACTAAGATAATATCATCAACAGACAATATACACTAAAGCACATCCGTTTAAATTTTCTCGGTGAGCTCATTCATCACTACTGTAAACAAAAAAGGGCTCAATAAAGAGCCTTGATATGGCCTAATATCAATAAAGAAATTCTCTGTATCTCCTCATATCATTCTTACTATAGTATTTACCCTTTATACATATCCCTAATAACATCTATATTGGTTATAGGAACTCCCTTAACCTTTAAACATCTCCACATGATTTCCTTAGGTACCCTGTCATATACCTTCTCTAAATTAATAAAAACCATGTTTAAATTACATTGTCTTTTCTTGGAATATTTCATTAATCTTCTAAAGACATGTAAAGCTTCTATTATAGACCTTCCTGGCATGAAGCCAAACTGGTTCTCCAAGATAGGAACATCCTTTCTCACTTTATTCTCAATCATCTTCTCCCATAATTTCATAATGTGACTAAGTAGTTTTATGCCTCTATAATTAAGTCTCCACTCATCTAACAATTTGGAGGACTTAAGAATCACATTAAAAACTTTGGTTAGCCAAGTAAGACCCTCTATGCCTAGTCTCTTTCACACTTCTATGAGTGTTTCATTAGGCCCTACTACCCTTCGACACTTTAACTCCCTCAAAGCTCTTTTAATTTCTTCCCTTGTAATTTTCCAACAATGAATAAAGTTATGAAACCTCTTGAAAGTGCTAATATTACCTAACGAGATGTTGTATTTTATGCCTTCATTAAAAAGGCTATATAAGTACTTATGTCAACTTCTTTTGATGTCATTTTTAGTCATGAGCACTCATCCTGCCTCATCTTTTATACAATTAAATTGATCTAAGTCTCTTGCTTTCTCCTTCCTATCCCTCGCCAACTTAAAAATGTCTTTTTATCCACCTTTGGTTTCTAATCATTAGCACAATTTCTTGTAAGATTTGCTTTTATCTATTAAGATTTATTTTTTCTCCTCTTTCTTTTCCAAATTGTACCTTTCTCTACTAACTAAGCTATTTACCTTTGTGGTGCTATCTAATGTAGATTTACAAGCACCCTTCTTAATCTTCACCTTTTCTTGTATATCTTTAGTCCACCACTAAGACTCCATCTTACCACCCCTAAGCCCCTTAAAAACCCTTAAGATCTCTTTAGTTATATTCCTTAAAAGAGTTACTACTCTCTCCCAAATTTAGCTAGCATCTCCCTCTAATTTCCATTTTTCTCTATATAATACTCTATCCCTAAGTTCCACTGTGTCCCCTTTTAGATTCTACTATCTAACTCTAGTGCACCTCTTAGGACTTATCTTCTTCCTCCAAACCTTAATTATAAGATCCAAAACTAACAATCTTCAGTGTCACCTTACAATCCTTATACCTAGGTTGATCGCTTCTCTTTGCGAGGAAGTAGTCCAATAAAGGTTTCTTAATTTTCCTCTTAAAAGTCACCAAATGTTCCTTATTTTTATTGAAAAAAAGAATGGCTATTATTAACTTAAATGCTACTGTGAGATTTAAGAAAGCATTCCTACTATCATTTCTATCATTGTACTTGAAATCCCAACGAATCCATGGATACTCATACAAGATTGCCTCTATATGACCATTAAAGCCTCCTCCTAAAATAGTTCTCTTATAAGGGAGAATTTTCTTAATCACCTCATTTAGCTCTTCCTAGATTTGACATTTAAGCTGCTTATCCAAACCTACTTGAGGTGCATAAGCACACGTCACATTGAAAATAACCCTTTTTCCATAATTTTTAAAGACATAATCTTATTATTTGTCTCTTTCACCCTACAACATGATTTGTAAGCTTGTTGACAACTGAAATACCTACCCCTTATGTTGTCTCAAACACCCTGAATACCAAATTTTGAACTTATTCATCTCTTTTAATTTATCCCATGTCCATTTTGTCTCCTAAATGAATGTTATATTATTCTTATATTTTTATAAAATCTCCATTAATTCTAAAGAATTTTTTCAAAGGGTCCTAATGTTCTAGGAACCTATTCATAAACTATCAACATCTTCTATTCTGTTAGACCCAAAACTCATTGAAGGACTAGCCATTACTCTATCATTGGAAGCCATCACTCTTATCCCAATGCTCAATACAAGCTATATGAGACAAATTCTACAAGACCCTAAACCACTCCATTATAACTTGAGAAAGGAAATAAGGATTATTAACAAATCCCAAAATAGGCACTGCAATAAATGGGTCCAAAAATCACAAGTACACACAACCACAAGCAAATCAAAACTTCGACAATCCAAAATCTTTACCATTACTAATAATTAGGTATTTGCAAAATGTTAAACTCCAATATTGAACAATTAAAAAAAGAACAAAAAAATAATGAAAATTGTAAACATAAAAGTTGAACAAATAGGGATTAGTAAACCTATAACATATGGGACAAATTATTAAGAAAGAAAGTGCAAGTGACGAAAAACACCAATAATACTCAATAAACTCAATAACTCTAGTAGCAACAAGTTTAAGAAACAATCATTGATTCTTGACACTATGAAAGAAAATGTAGATAGCACTTAACACATCCCAAAGGGTGTTGAAAGCTTTTGATTAATGTTAAAAGAAAAGAACAAAAAATTGATGAGTATGCTAAAATTTGAAGTTTTTGAGAAGTTTAATTTTTAGAGCCTGTAGGTTGTTGTCCCATGGAGACTCACAAAATGTCCTTACAAGAGACAATACTTGCTAGGTGTTTGTGGATATGTGCCAACCGCTCTCTTCCTTTCTAAAATGTTTTTTTCCTTGATCACACTCCTCAATCTCATTACTCTAGAATATTTACAAGACCTCAAACTTATTCATACTAGTGTAAATATCTAAAAAGGTTTTAAATAGATATAAAATTAGCTTCAGAAGAGTCAATTCCAATAAACCAAAAAGAAAACTAGAATACACAGAAAGTGGGAAACAATATGTAAAAAGAAATAGTAAGCCAAGAACAAATATTCCAAAACAATGCTTCAAATAAAATATTTAGGAAGCGATATATGCAGCTAAAAAAACATATAGGCTAAAGGCTCCTAAATGGAAATTAACCTATACAAGATCAAACCTAAATGATAAAAAAAGGGAAAATAAAGACAAATCAATAAATTATGAAACTCAATTTGGTAGAGAATTTGAGAACCTTAAGTACCCAGTAATGGGTATACAATAGCTCTCTAGAAGTGTTCTTAGTATTGTGCACCATAGGAGAGGAGATAAGAGGAGAGGCATTATTTAAATAGGATTCAAGATAAGAGACCTCTAAGATTCTAAAAAATCCCTGAAACATCACCAAAACTCACAAGCAATCTCTTATAAATGAACAAATAAGATTATAAAAATCCAATCCAATAGGATTCCTAAACAATCAACCTAAAAAACACAAAAATAGATAAATAAACTCACAATTCAAGCTTATAACATCTAGCTGGTATTTGTTCACACATAAAATCACATCTTATTGAAACATTCATTTTAAAAATGTGCACACAATATGACATAAAACAAAGAGTACCATAAAAATGCATATGGAAACAAACGAACCATTTTAGTTATTCTCAGATGATACGTCTTTAAAATAGTGGCTTTTGCACCTGCACAAAGAGAAAACCCCTAACCTTAAACCCTAGTTAGATACTTTACTATTGAACTCATGGTCAAAAGTGCAATTTGAACTAATGCTTATAGTGAAATAAAAGTTGAACTATGACATTTTGGAATGTTCAATTTGAACTTCTACATTTATAAAGCGCTTGAAGCATACTTTATGATAATAGAAAATCTAACAAAATTTACCCTTTATCAGTTAAATGTCATGTCGTAGTTGATGTAAATTTTTTTAATTATTTTCATAATAGTGGGACCCACAAATTAACTTAAATGGCTTTTATAACCTAAAAAATAGAAGTGGTTCTTAAAACTCACCATTTAGTTCTCCTACAATATCCATAATTATCTCTATTAGAAATCCTTAATTCTTTAAAGTTTACACTAAATTCTCTGAAATATCTAAATCTCTTAATTACTCTCTCCCATTTTCTTCAATCGCAATAGCATTAGGACTGACCAACTTCCTCACAATAGTAGCAACATCATTAAACCCTAACCTATATATTTATCTCAGCAATGACACTAACCACCTTCCTTGTAATAATAGCAGTAGCGTTAAACCCTAACCCACAAATTTGTGTAAGTAACAAGATGCTCTTTTGAACGAAGTGACTTGTTAACATTTAGTTCACCTATGTATACATGCACAATTGAGTGTGCATATATGTCTCACCCTATAGTGAGTGGCTTGTATCTTCTCATCTTTATATAGGACTTCCCCTTAGTTTCTTGTATCAATTAGCTATCTCACCTTTACTTATAATTATTTGGTCGATGAATTGGGAATAGGAATTATTTCGATTTCTATATTATATTTAGTTAGACGTTTTATAACGTCACAACTCTAAGTTGTCATGTCTCCATCACATAACTTTATAGAAGTTGTAATCTTATCCATTTAATACATTACTCTCGAACTAGGGGTAGGGCGTCTCTATTTATTTGAAGAAGCTTTTTGAGTGTCTTTCATTCCAGATTGTGTAAATGTATTATTTGCACATTTTGAATACATCTTAGAGGTTTATTAGATTAAGTTGTTATTTGTGCAACTTGTATACCATATGTGGGGTGGAAATCATGTAAATACTTCTGCACTTAGCTTAATATATAAGATTTGAGTAGTGGCAATAATTAACAATTTAATAGAGACCATGAGCTTGGTACTTCTTATGATATTGTTTTCTTACTAGGATAATGTTAAACTCTATGAGCTTGTTACGTCCTTTAGTAATGTTTTCTTACTATGAGAATCTTAAACTATTTCTTCCTTTAGTTTTGCTTAATTTAAGTCTAATACTAGTTTCATAATTATGTTTGTTAGTTCATGCATAAATTGGAGCATGAACATTGAGATAATTACAATAACCAACTTAAGTTATAAACATGATGTCTTTAACTAATACTACATTAAATTCAAATGATGGTTATGTGGTTTGTTATTGTGGTTTAAAAGTCCCGTTGAGAACTTTATAAAGTGAAAATAACATAGGAAAGAGATTTTATGGATGTCCTAAATATCCTATAAGTATTTTCTTCAATAAGGTAAAGATGTTGGCATATATATGTTTGATGTTTATCTTTTTAATTATTAAATTTCCTTCAAGTTGGAAGATGTGATTTTTTTTTCAAATGGTACGATTGAAAGGTTGTGAAGTAATTCATAAATTAAGAAAGAAGTATGTTTGTTGAACAAGGAGACCCAGACAATCACAGTTAGATTAAGTAAAACATTGAAAATTGAGGAGCAAATAAAGCTAATAAAAGACGACATTATTTTTTAACAAAAGACAAAATAATTTGAATTTTATTATAGGGATTATCATACTAGGTTTTGTTATGCTTATAATGAGTGTTATAATAAGGTTTGTTGTAACATCCCGTCCCCATATTAAGGGTTATAACCTGAAATTATAGTACATGCAAGCTCCAAGAGAAATTAAGACAATGCATTTTCTTACTCATGCATCATGTTAGCATATAT
>JANSVB020000408.1:5786707-5797740 GCA_025504935.2 Erythroxylum haughtii
AATCATGAATGCATGTACCTATGAATAAATGCATATGCAATAAACTTGTTCCTCTATAATTAGAGGCCAGTAACATGTTCAGTCAATGAATGCAGTGCAATCCTATCAGTCTGTCCCAATTTACCATACTATCCTTGCTATCAGTAACGGGATGTTACATCCAAATTAGGTGATTCTAATTGGAGATGAAACTTAAGAGATAGTAACAAAAAAATTATCAAAAAGACTCAAACTTAATTCTAGCTTTATGACATTGGAAATTGAGATTGAAAATGGTGACCAGATATTGCCCTTGTATTGGAGTAGCTTGTGATGTTTGGTCATACCTCATGGTTTAGAAGTCCAAATGGCATGATTGGTGCCATGGAAACTATAGATATAGGGAGACAAATTTTTAGAGGACCTCAAAGCCTAAATTGAATGTTTTCTATGTGAAAATTACATAAGAAGTGGAGATCATAGTGTAATTTCTTTCTGAGTTGATTTATTTGCCTATTTTTAGACCCGCTATGGGCTTAGCCCAAATTGCATTGTTTTGAGTTTTTTATTCTGTTTTTATTTATCGAATCATAAAGGAAATTTGCAGGCCTAACACATAAAGGAAATTAAACTGTGATAAATAAGAGATACAACATAACAACATGAATAATTTGTATTTATGAGCTTTGGAAATCAATATTTGGCTTATAAATGTGATTTTATGGCATATGGTTGAAGCATATTTGCCTTATGCACTTTGCTTAATTTTTCCATCATTGTTTACATGAGTTTATGATATTCATGAATATGTGTCTGCTTGGCGAAAGATTGATGTGAGTGGTCATTCAAACTAAGTATTTCCCTTCGAAGTTTTCAAGCTTAGCATGGGTATTAATCTGTGCTAGTCTAAGTAATATGATTAAGGCACACAGATCATCTGGAGGGACCAAGGCTAACTGTTAAAAGTGAAAGTACTTTGGATGTATCTTTTGATTAAAGAATGGTTGTATATGTAATGAAGGATATTTGTAGTTTCATAACAGTTCGTAATTAAAATTTTAAGTTGTGTAATATCTCTTTTAGATATCATATAAATGTAATGATGCAATACTACTTTTAAATGATAATGTTAAGGGATATGAAATTTTGTAATATGTATATGTACAACATTAAATAGATAAATGAGTAATGACAATCCCTATTATTGAATAGAATTGTATGTCATGAATGTATGTATAGGAATTTAGGTGTCATAGGTGTAGGTGGTTCTAGATTCCATATAAGGGGTGTTACAATTAAAGTATAATAAGACAAATTAGTAATAAATTATAAATAATTAGCCAAATTTTATAATTTGGTAATAAACTTTAAAATAAGTGTTCCCACTAACTGCTCCAAATGTTAGTCCATATCCTTAGGTAGCTTGTATATATATAACTGTTTATGATATTTAAAAATTTTGACAGAAATCTAAAATTAAAAATGAATATTCACTCACTACCCTTTTCTCCCTTTTTAAGATAGATTTCGTGGTGTTGGATCATGTAGATACTAATTGGCTACCTCTTCAACTTGCACCATTGCCAATGTTGGATGTAGATACCAAATTTTTCGATGGTTCCTCATTTTCTCTACATTATACATGTAAATTTTGAAGTAAATGATTGGATATTTAAATATTATTTATAACAAACACAATTATAAATCAGTATACAATTTTACCTTAACAATTTCAAATTGTCTCTAAGATCAGTCCTTGTTTTTATGTCCTCTTTTATTATGAACAACTTCAAAACAATGTTGACATCTCATCTCATGAGTACACCAACTTTGCTAAACTTGTTTGAATTTCATGGTTCTTCGTTTCTATCCTTTCTCATAGTCTTCTTAGATCTTCTAGGCATCTTCTCAATCAAAGGTAATATGAGTTGCAAATTTTTTGCCATTGGCTAAAATTTTGGACCACTAATGGGTTATATAGCATAATGATAACTCTTTAATAACATTCACATTTGTAGTATCAACTCACATACCCCTTAATATCCTCCCTCTGATTTGATACACAAGTAAATGCATGTTTACATGGGATTCATATAAAATCTGAAAGTCACATTGACATGTTCTTTCTTGTAAATCAACAATAAACTTTTCTACAAAATGCATTCCTTCAAACTTCAAACTTCCATTTGTCCTGATGATATAGTGTCTTGCTTCCTATTATGTAGTCTTTATCTTTTTTCTCACCCTTGGACACATATAATCTTTTTTTCATGAATTCAAATCAGTAAAGCAACTTGAATATCCTCTAGCATATTAATTGGTCTTTTATTATACTTCACTGATGAATCCATTAAATGTCTCTAATATATTGTTATAAACAATTTCACGCTTTGTCCTTATTTTAACAAATGCTTTCGTAAAAGACTCGGGATTCCTTACTTTAAAATCATCATAATTTTTCAAATTTCACTTCCATTATGCAATTAACTACTTGCCAAAATAAAATTATGTATGTGTGGCCTTTATGCAATTTAGACCAATTGCCTTACACATATCAGGCACATTTTCTATGCTTTGGTTCTAGGAAAAGATTCTTTAATGCATCTACTAAACCTTGAACAAAACAAAACATTATAATGTAAGTATAATAATTCAGAACACGTTTACTAATAAACAATACTAATATTAGAATTTTGACCTTTTGTTGGTCACTTACAAACATCCATAAACTACCATAAATGTTTAGATCATTACCAATAAGACTTAAAAACCAATGTTAAAATTGGTAATTCTCTTCCTCAACCACATTTGAACATATAGGATACATCTAATTGTTTCCATCACGCCCAACTGAAGCTAACAAAATACCTCCAATAAATGTCTTCAAAATACTTCCGTGTAACACTGTTATTTTTTGGCAACCGCCAAGGAATCCACACTTCAATAAACTAAATCCCAGTAAAACCTCTTAAAATTTGGTTGTCAAAACTTTTCATCTATTTCATTTTAGGTGATGAATTGACCGTTTTTATCAACCTGTCGTAATACTTGTCTATAAGATCATAGTTTGCATAATGCCCTTCTATCATCCTCCTAGCATCATAATAGCTTCTCATTTAGCCTTATAATATTGAGATTTTGTCACTTGCATTACATACTTCCTTTGAAGATCATTTATCATCTCGCTAATTAGCCAATTCGAGTTTCTCCTAAACTTGTATAAGATTTGATTTGTTATCCACTTATTACTAGCATGCTAGTTTCTTTACACTTTTTTGCAAGTATGCTTATTTTCTAATATTTGTACTACAAAGTTTCTTTACATTTCCAATATAACTAGCATAAACGCTAAAGGGATAGTGTGGATCACAAAAAAATTTAGTGTGGATCACAAAAAACTTCCATTCTGACACCAGATCTCGTCATTGAAACATCATATCTATTTGCAATTGCATAATTTTTTATTGTCTCCCTAAACTAATCCTCATCCCTAAACTTCATGTGAACTTCAAACTGAAAATATTTCATGTCCACTTTTGGATTAAAAACAACATATTTCTTCCTTTTGTTGGAGGCCTTGCACCCGTCATCATCACTTGATTGAAATTCAACATCACTATCCTTATACTCACTACACCAACCCTATAAACTTTCTACTTCTCTTTGTGAATTATTTGAATAATTTCTATCTTCATTATTACATTTTCCATTGCTTCTAATCTTGTCCACAACACCATCACATTCAAACTCACTAACTACCTTATTCCTATATTTCTTCTCATTAGCTCTTGCAGTAACATATTCTTCATCATCAATGCATAAATTTCATCATCACCTATATCATTTTTAGATTTTTTCATCTCCATAACAATAAAATATTCATCATCTTATTCCACTTGAACTTGGAATAACCCCTCCTTATTGTTTGTCAAAATCAATTTCTTCACCATCAATTGCAAGAATATCATAACCATGCTCATAATAGATTTTAACATTGTAGTTCTTTAATTCTTTCATATGTTGAAGCATTGACAATGTGTCCTTATCATGGTGTATGCTCAACTCTTTCAAGCACCTCATTCACTCTTCTAGAAATTTGTAAAACATAGATACAACTCCATGTTCTTTATCTTCTAATACTTCATGTAGAACTAATATACTAAGTTCATCAACACTAATATCCTTCTTACGTTTGACCTTGCCTCCAACATATTTGTTGTTTTCATTTCTTCCCAATACGCTACCATAATAATTCTTAAAATTTACCAATATCTGCATTACAAAGAATTTTACTATTATTTTTCAATAAATCAAAACTGCAAGCACCTCATCAAACCAAATTCAAAACATGCTCTTTCTAGGGAATTTATTGCCACAAGTATTTTATTAAACTAGTCCTTAATGTGTAAAGAAAAAATAAAAATAAACTGAAACATGTTATAGAATTTGATATAGAGAATAATAAAATACCAAAATTTGAAATACTAGGATTTAATAGAAAGATAACAAAATATGCAATTTAATAGATAAGTAGTTGAAATTCTCTTCATCTTAACTATTTAATTCACCTATTACAGTTTGGGAAACAAGACTTTGGAAAGCACCCTATAACTAATTAAGGAGATGATGATAAATAACTACACTTAGAAATCAACCAGGGATAAGGCGCATAAACTTCTAATAGAAACTTAAATGGAAGCAATAATAAAGAAAATTGAAGGCCTGGCTAGAGCAGTAAGAATAACAAAAGTATTGCGTTTTTTTAAGGATTTAATAACCATCATTGAAAAAATTCATAAAACATCCTTTAATAGGGGTAACTCATATAGTAATAGACAATTGAAACTAGATGTACTGAGAAATTTAATTAAGAACTAAATATAATCCAACCAATTGACTCACAAGCTAGTATATTCAAGTTTGCTTACGTGACATTTATGTCTAGAGATGTCTATAGATGAAAGATAGTCTCCAATAGCTACTAACGATAAATTACAACCTTGATTAATTCTATATATAAAAAATTGCATAGTCTCTAATAACTACTTACGATGAATTGCAACCTTGATTAATTCTATATATAAAAAGTTGCATCCTAATTTGAGAATATCCTATCGTTACATTCTTTCCATATTCCATAAACTAGATTACAAAGAGAGATTTGGAAGACCATTTTATTATCTTCATATGAAAGGGTGCATTTGAATGCTCTATTTAACAAGTTCTAACCAGTTAACAAATTTTTACCAATCATCATGAGGAAGAGTTATATTATAGAGGTTTATGGTGGCTTTCCATGCATACAAAGAGAGTTATACTACAGAAGTTTAAGAATTCAAAAAAATTGTTTATGGAAAATAACAAGCACAATAAATCAAGACAACTAAATTCAAGACCAAAACTTAAGTTGGGCAGTGATTCAATTGATAAAAGTGATTTGGAAGGAAGCGAAACAAATAACAAAATTCAACAACAGAAGAACACTAAATTATTGGAAAGAATTTCCTCCTCTACCTTTACTATTAACATTGTGATAAGAAGCAAGCAGAATAAGTTACTAGAAAGAATTAGAATAGCTTGAAATTAAATAAAAGAATGAAATGATTTGTGAAAGATCAAACAACCAAACTCATCAACATGAATTATTTCTCAAACAAATAACTTGAGATTAGATGAACTCTACCATTAAAAAATGTGCAACAGCAACAGTTTCAATTGCAAGAGATAGTGAGACTCTCAATCGCAAGGGACAACAATCACAAAAGACAAAGATATTCTAGGGCCACTCCCAACCACAAAAGTGTATTGTACCGTCAAAAACAAAAATCAACAACCACGAATGGGGAAGCAAACAAATTGAGAATAAGGTTTAATTAGTGTTTTTATTTAATTGAATTTTAAAGAAATAAGACACGTGTCAAAAATGTAGCATATCAAATCTAACGTGATTTGTCATGTCAGTCATATAAAAAACTTAACGTTTGACTATTTTTGCAACAAATTAAAAGTCAAATCTAACGTTATCAATGAAAAACTTAACGTCTGATTATTTTTGTAGCGAATTAAAAGTTGAAATATTTTGAGGTCACTTTTACGGTTCAAGCTAATATTGCAAAATTGAATAAAGTTTAAAAATTTTGTATAATTAATGCTTTGATAATATGCAGTCAAGACTCCCTTAGCGTATTGGCATTAAATAAATGCGAAGACCCAAACATATAACCTTGGACTCTAAAAGATAAAAGAAGCAATGAAATTCAGTTGAATACAGGAAATAATATCAATGTATACATTGAAAAAGATTCAATCACAGGACGTAACTGAAAGTGCTACTCGCAGATCATTGGAGGTGCCACGGATGTACATTCGGTATGATTCCATTTCTCGTTGGGATCCCACTGGGATCCGGGCTGCATAGTGATTGCTGGGGAAGTTATCTCGTATCGAGAAGATGATCTCCCTTATTGTGGGTTCATGACCGTTAAGAAGATTACCCATGCTTAATACTTTTCTCCATGATTGGTTTGCAGTAGGTTGTGGAAAGAAATTTGAGACAGCTTGTCTTTCATTCATCCTTACTTGCTGCTTCATGTCAAACTCCTACAAAAAGACAAGATTACAAAGTAATAGCAGCCCATAAGGAGATTATTTTCAAGCCATTTAGAGATTTTGGTCAATGCAAATTCATTATAAATGAGAGAGATTAATGGTAAGACAAATTCGAATTAGCATAGCACAAGAGTCCTCGTGCAACTAGGTGGTTAAAAATTGTACTTCTAACAAGAACAGAGACCTTACTCTTTGACTGACCTCTTCTGAGCCTATCCCCATCCTCGGAAGGTAAAAGTTGTAGCAGTCTGTGAATAATAATTCAGAAAGACGTGGTGCTTGCGTGAACTTGCGATGAAGAGAAGCTGCTAGACTAACTAAATCTTCTATATGTTTAAAGGTGACACATAGCCGTTTTAGGTCGTCAATTGTTTCACTACCACCGGATATACGATTTGCTGTCACACAAATATAAATATTAGAGCGTAAACTTCTAGGAAAATACTAGTCAAACGGAGAAATATTTACATTGTAGAGGCCTTAAGGCAGATGCCAAAGTAAGATAGAGTTGGTCCATTTTGGTTATCATTTGTTTTAATCCTCCAGCATTGGTCTGGTTCAGTGTATCGGCTGATGCTCTGAAGGCGGTGCAAACCATTTGCTCGAGCAGTTGGTGGGGTCGCAATGTCTCCAGATAGTGAAGGACCTGGGCATTAAAGTTGCCCAATGGGTCAATTCACAGAGAATAAAGACGGAATAACTACAAAGACTAAAAGATGCATTTTGAACAACGAACACAATGGCCGGTGAACAACTTGCTTTAAGTCCTTCATGTACAGTCACAACTACGAGTTAGCCACCATTGCATCATATGATCCACAAGAAGGCAGAATAGGTCAAGTAGAACCAAGGAAGATCAAACTCAAAATATATATATATGTGTGTGTATGTGATAATACAAACATAATCAAAACAACCATGACAAGAATCATGATTACAGTCAAGATCTCATAAGTTAAGGTAGCAACGAAGATAATATCAACTAATTATGATGCCAAATTATTCTACAAAAGGTTCTAGAATTCTATTATAATTTTGTCTTTTATTTCTCAGTCAAGTCCTATAATAAGGAAATTAAAATTCCTATTATTATGTGCTATTTAAACTAATAGTTTAGCATTATTATTTAAACAATTAAACATAATAAAGGAAGATAAGTGAGAAAGTCTCTCTTTCTTTGAACTCCTAGGTAGATAGCCCCTACTTGATGAGCTCCATCTTCCACCATTCTTTTCAACATAGGTTTCCATAAAAAACCTAAGTAAAATTATCCCAAGAGTAGATCCCAAATCTAAGACTTGTAACAACTTGTTATTAGAGCTTGGAGTCGTAGGAAATTCAAGCAACTAGATTAACCAAATAACGGAGACGATGAAGCATATGTTGTAGGAACATACATCCGAGTATCAAGCATCACTTGCTACCTTACCACTAGAATTGATAATGTCCCATAAAAAGGCTTGGCAAGTCAAAGATGCAAGCAAGAAACCAATAGCAACAAAGTACCAACGTATGCACAACCAAAATCTGATTTCTCTTCATAGCTTTGTTCCGTGACATGCAAAGCTTGATTTCCCATCATATGATGGAAAACAAGACCCAATGGGATGGCTAAATAATTGTGATCAATTTTTTGCAACTCTCAAACAAACGAGGATTAATGTTGGACTCGTTTCATTTTATATGATTGGAGATGCCTAGGATTGGTTTTTCCAGTTATCAGCATTTCAAGGAATTGTGCCATCTTCATTTTAGACCACAAACACAAAGCAATCCTCTTGGAGAACTCATCACCATTTGGGAAACCAAGTTTGTGGAAGAATATATTGAGTTGTTTACAACACTATTGGATAGTTTTAATGTAGTGTTCGGTGTCAATTTAGTTGTGCACATTTGGAATAATTGTGTGAGATTTTTTCCTCATTGACAATGTCATTTGGCTTAACGAGGTGACATGGAGAGGGAAGTACGAAATCCACACCTAAGGTGTTTTTAATTCAGAATTCAACAAGTTCTCATGTGGCACTAGAGAAGTTATTGGTGGAGTATCAAGATTTATTTTGAGAACCAAAAGGACTACCACCACCTTGTGCAAAAAGACCATTGTATTCCCATGTTCTCAGGAATGGGTCCTACGGTGATAAGGCCTATCATTATACATTCTTACAAAAAGAGGGAATAGAGAAGTAATGCGAAGACATGTTTAATAAAGAAATTATTTTTCCTAGTTAGTTCCCTCTTTCCTAACCAGTTTTATTGGTAAACATAATGGATCAAAACATTTAGTGTAGACTACAATGGGAGCTTAATACAAAAATAGTGAAGGACAAGCCTCCAAGTCTTGTGGTCAATGGGTTACTAAATGAATTGTATGGCTCCAAGCACTTCACCAAACTTAACGAACTCTAGGTACCATAGTACATACGAATCCCTCGGGCATTAAGAAGTTCGCACCTACCATAACCACTTTGAATTTATGGTGATGCCTTTGACCTAAGTAACGCCCCTTCCATCTTCCAAGCTCTTATGAATAAAGTATTTCGAGCATAACTCTGTAAGTTTACCCTCGTATTTTTTTATGACATTCTTGTTTACAGTAAAACCTGGGTGAAACACCTCCGTCATATTCAAATTATTTCAAATCTCTTATGCTCTCACCAACTGTTTTTGAAAAAGTCCAAATGTTCATTTAATGAAACCAAGATAGTAAATTTGGGATACATCGTAATTGGTGTAGGTGTCAATGGCTCCTACCAAAATTCAAGTGGTAATAGAATGACCTAAACCTTAAACAACAAAACCCCTACGTGGTTTCCTTGGCTTGGCTGGATACTATAGGTAAACTACAAGTAATTGCTACTTTCTATTATCTAAAGACAGCACTTACGTGCCTGTTTCATAACTTGCCAATTTTTCTTTAGAGTTCGTGATGCAATTTCACATCTTTGGGTTTATATAGGGGATGTTTTGCAACTAGAAGGCCATTGCCTTTTTCAATAGGAAATTGGCAAATCACTTTAAACAATATAGGATCAACTTTGATCTTCATGTTAAGTACAAGTTATCCAAAAACAATAAAGTTGTTAATGCACTATTTAGAAAGGATGAGGAGACAAGGTTGCTAATGGAAATATCTAGCTTTCAAATTTTACTTTTGTTAATGCAGAGGATTTTGTGTGTGATAAAATTCGTATCATTAGAGAAGAGTTTGTCTACATATATACACAAGGAGTCCTACCTAAATAAAGAGGAGATTTGTCAGCTCCTTTAATTTAGGTTTGACTATCTAAATAGGAAAGCAAATAAAATACATTAATTACATTAACAAATAAGGTAACTAAATCAGTAAGTTGGCATATCCTCTATCTAATATTTATCTGCTATATTTGATATTTATCTAATACAGTATCTATAGAACAGATTCTCACAACCCTTAGCTCTTCCATCTCAAATATAGTCCGATATATCGATGGATTTTGTGGATGGTCTATCCAAAAGCAAGAATGTCTTATTCATAGTGGTTGATTGCTTTTCTAAATTTGCTCATTTCATACCACTTTCGCATCCTTATACTACTATTACAGTGGCACATGCTTTTTCTTCCAATGTCTTTCGCTTACATGGATTACCCGAATCCAATGCTAGCGACCGTGATGTTGTATTTACTAGCAACTTCTGGCGGGAATTATTTCAGTTGAGTGACAACAAGCTGAAATTATCTTCTGCTTATCATCCTCAAACGAATGGGCAAACTAAGTTTGTTAATCGCACTATTGAAATGTATCTCCGATGTTTTGTCGGTGACAAACCAACAAGTTGGGTCGACTGGCTTCCGTATGCTGAATACTGTTATAACACCTCCTTCCACTCCGCTTTACAGACTAGTCCTTTCCAAGTGGTGTATGGTAGGGAACCACCAAAATTGTTGACTTATGATTCAGGCTCCTCTCGAGTAGATGCAGTGGATAAGGCACTGTTTGATTAGGATTCTGTTCTTGCAGATATTCGTCAATATCTTCAGCAGGCTCAGTCTCGTATGAAACTATATTATGATAAGAGTCATAGCGATGTTCAGTTTGTTACTGGTGATTTTGTTTGGTTACGTCTTCTTCCCTACCGACATCTGTCCATTACCAACAGCCCTTATCATAAGCTCTCACCTAAATTTTATGGTCTCTGTAAAGTTTTACGCCGCATTGGTGAAGTTGCATATCAGCTGGAGCTTCCTCCTCCAAGTCGAATTCATGATATCTTTCATGTCTCTCTTCTTAAACCATTTAAAGGTGACCCTCCAACTTAGGTTCTATCTCTTCCACCTGTTGTAGAAGGTCGTGTGATACCCACTCCAGTTACTGTCCTTCGCTCCAAATTGAATAGAGGCACTTGGGAGATACTGGTGTAATGGGCACATTTACCACCCTCCGAGACCACTTGGGATGACCTTG
>JANSVB020000408.1:5797840-5810745 GCA_025504935.2 Erythroxylum haughtii
TTATTATTATTTCAAATTAATTATCATTATTATTTATTATTAAGATTTTTGAAAGCATGGTTGATGTAAACAGTAAACTAGTAAAGTATAAAGTACAACTGTATAATATATCAATATGGACTATTTTGTAATTTTTAAAAATTTTAGGGATTATTTTATAAATTTAAATTTTTTTTTTAAAACGGTACCCGGTATTAACCAATACCGGTATAATTCTGTTCTAGAATTTAATCCGATACTGAGCTCAATACGGTATTCATAACATGGACTCGAAAAGTAAATTAAAATTTATGTATAATGATAAAAATATTACTAATTTGACATTTTCTTTACCAACGGGCAAATGTTATTATGAAACTGGCCCATCAATGGCTGCTTCGTACTACCTTTTTTTCCGTTCAAACTATTGTCTCTTCACTCTATCTCCAAATTCACCAACAATGGAGGTCGCAACCGCAACAACATCGAGGGTGGCCCTGAACCCGTATGTTTCAGCATCGTCGACAATCACTCCACGGAACCTAAGTTTTAATCGAAACCTAAATTTATCTATCAACGTCTTCTCTTCCTCTCTCGCGGGAATCGTTCCGGGGAGCTTCTCTGGCATTAAACTCCGACCTGACTGCCTCAATCCTACATCAATTTCCAGTTCCAAACGCAAAAGAAATGTCGTTACCATGGTACTTAATTGATATACATGCTTTTGTTTGGGCATTGATTCTTATCTATGCATTTCTTGATGAGATAGGTTATTTAAGAACAAGGGATTTGAGAAGTTGGCACATGAGATATTGATTGCAGTATAAGGACTGCTTCGGAATTGGCTCTTTATTAGATTTTTGCTTTGGTTAAGAGACACCAAATTGGTTTGTAATTATCTTATCTTGCTAGTAGCCGTCTAACTGAGCTTAATAGTGGGAATTTTTTTCAAAATATTCGTTTTTTTTTCATGTTTGTTCTACATTATATCTTCTTTGTGCTTATAAAGATATAAATTTCGTTTTGAGTTCGTTTGCAAGTCCGATATTGTCCTCGCTTATTCATGACTTTTTTCGTGGAATTTCGCTAAACTTTGTGTTCTTATTTTGTTTAGAATAAAAGTTAATGGAAAATTTACGGGAACTGCAAATCCTTATTTAGTTATCACTCTTTTATTGGCAGGTTATTCCTTATACAAGGGGAAGTGCATGGGAACAACCTCCTCCTGATTTAGCATCTTACTTGTTCAAAAATAGGATTGTTTACCTGGGCATGTCTCTTGTTCCTTCTGTTACGGAGCTAATACTGGCAGAGTTTCTTTACCTTCAGTATGAAGATGAAGAAAAGCCTATCTACCTATACATAAACTCCACCGGAACAACAAAGGTTAACATTATTCGTCTAATGAAAATATGATTGTATTAAAATTGTTTTTTTGGCGTTTATTGAAACAAGAGAACTGACAAATTTTATAAACTTACAAAATTCTAGTGCTGCAAAGTTCTTTACAGAGTTGGAACACTGTTTGCTGGGGTTAACAATCATGGTACTGCTGTGTGCCAATGGTTGTCATTAGTGTTAGTTGAGTTTCAAACCCACATTAGTTAACATTTCCTTCATCATTGACAAGTTAGGCTGAAGGAAAGAATTCATTAATAGAATAGAAGAGGTTAGATTAGTAGTTGAACCTGCCCAAAATTGTTGATGCACAACTGTCCAAGAGTTACTAGTAGTTTTTCTAAGTTACTTTTTTCTCGATTTATTTAGGTATTTTCTGCATTGATTCTTTTATTAGTTTTATTGGTAGGATTTAGGGAGATTTGTTTTTCAATCAATCGATAAAATTTGTCCTACTAGTACAAATAACATTTCTAAAATAGAAGTCCATGGACTTATCTATCTTGAAGGTCATTTAAGATGTCTTCTTCAAACTCTAATTGTATTTCTCTTCTTCCAATCCACTATCTATCCTATTCTAGGCCTCCTACTTTGGAATCTAATTGGTTGAATCTTCAATCTGTTGGTTGTTTGAAAATTTCATAAAGAAGTTTACAAGTTTAATAGTTTTGTTATTAATCTTTTGAGAACTTACTGGCTAAATCTACCACTAGGTTATGTATTATCTACATTGTTATGTCTTATTATGCCAAAATAAGAAATATGCATAGACTGATGATGTTTTATATTACTATTCACCTAATGATCTACGGATAATAAAATTTTTGAAAGATAAGTAAGTTTACTATTGTATTTGTAGTTGTAGTTGTTCCTTGTCTTAGCTTCTTCTTGTCTTAGATGATATGGTGCCAATAGTAGTGCAACATATGAAGGAACATTACTTTAAACCTTTGCTGGTAGTCATGCAGGATCACGCAGACACACAAAAGCATGAGGATACAGACAATCGTAGACAATTGTTTCACTTGAAATTTTGTCAATTACTATTCTAGTTTGATATTATTACTATATTTATTATTACATTATCATATATTTTTTTTTATCATATTCCATTTTATTTTACATTTAATTAAATTTATTTGATTGTTTTTAGAAAATTAAAATTACAAGAAAGTTTTCTAAGAGTAGAATTATGTTTGTTCTTCAGGGTGGAGAGAAGCTGGGTTATGAGACAGAAGCTTTTGCAGTCTATGATGTTATGGGGTTATAGATCTTTGCCCCCTTTAAATGTCATTTTCATTAAAGTTCTATTTTGTTACAAATTGTTCATTAATTGAATTTTAGTATGATGGTTTGGCATCCCCTCATCAAGTGTTCATCTCTTACCTGAACTCTCTTTGTTAACTTTTATACTTTTACCAATTATGAACTGCCTTAATGTGCTATGCCAAGAGTGATTCAATGGTAAGTGCGAGATTTGTTGAGGTGATGAAACATTACTTTTGTCTTTAATACGCCAAAGTCTATAAGTTGAGATCCATAGTGCTTTAAAACTATCCATTTTTCTTTTTAAGCTTCAAATTATTGGGGAAGATTGTTTGGGTAGTGTCTGTGTAATCAACTTTTAGAAAATGTAATACTTTGGTATTGATTTTGTAATATGCTTGGGGTTAACTCTTCCAACATATTTTATTGGTTTGAAGGATTTAAATTTATGGATATTTTCTTCAAACGGTAGCATATCTTTGCCTCTATGAAGGCAACATAGGTACTATTTAAATTGCTTTGTGTTGTAATCATGCTAATTGTGATTTTTGTTTGTGTGCATATGGGCATATAACTGTAGTGATGGTGCTGTTCGTGTCAAAACTGTTCTCTGCCTTGTAATATTTACACATGAGAGATTGGTTATTTCATCTTTGACTAACTTGTTCCATTCCAGGTATGTCAAGCCTCCAATATTCACACTTTGTGTTGGCAATGCTTGGGGAGAAGCAGCTTTACTTTTGGCTGCTGGTTCAAAGGGAAATCGTTCTGCTTTACCCTCGTCAACTATTATGATAAAACAGGTATGTTCTTCCTATTCATTCATACTTTTTCTTTCTATTACCTTGTTGGGCTGCATTATGTGGCTGGTCTTAGTTCTTTGACATGAGGCTACCATGTTCTTTCTCTGTCAATCGTCAGCCAATTGGCAAATTTCAAGGTCAAGCAACAGATATTGAGCTTGCAAGAAAAGAAGTTAAGAATGTGAAGGCTGAACTGGTATGATGTTATCTCTGCGCTATGTATGGAAATTTAGCCATATTTTCTTCCCATTCTGTTATTCTTCTTGATTATTGGTGCTGGAATTGCAATTTTATCTGTATTGCTTACTATAACAAGTGATGTGATGTGGTTAAATCATTGAATATTGAAGGCACAATATTGATGTATGACGAACAGAGGGTGATAAAGTGCATATGAACTAAAATCGGGTCTACTGGAACTTTTAGTTAGGGCTGGGAATTAAAAAGAAAAGGGAATTGAAATAGATGATTATACGAATTATTGCTAAGATTTGTATCAAAAACTAGGAATCACACCTAGGAATTGAAACAAACAAAATTATTGCAATCACAAACGTAAGTTTTGAGAAATCACTTCTAGCGGTTAGGATTCTAATTATCTAGGAATAATTCTAGAATAACAAAGTATCACACTTGAAAACTTAGTTTATTCTTATTCATTTAAACATTCTGTACTTAAAGACATGTATCGTGTAAGTCTTGAGACCCTAATCCTAATGGTGTAGGAAATCCAAATAAATTTCAAAATATGAATTTAATAAGGATTTTTGTTATTCCATACCAGACTTGAACTGTCACATGTCACAAAGACTAATATTTCAGAAAACATATTTTTGTAGGTCTTAGATTATTAGTGGAATTTGTTGTGGTTATTGTTAGTTTGCGTTAATGGAAGTGGGGCTAGGAAGTTATTTTATTTTTCATGTCCAGTTATTGTCCTCGTTTCATGGAGGTAATAGTAACTGTCAAACCATATTTACTAATTCTGCTACAGTTATGAATGAAGGAATGTTGAGCATTTCTACAAACAAAACTAGGGTTTTGTTATAGTGTTCTCTCTATTCCTTATAAAGCCCATATTGTATTCTAATAAAAATAAGTAGAAAAGGAAGGAAGGAAGAAAAAACTCTTTGACAAGCAAAAAAGGAAGGAAGAAAAAACTCCTGGACATATTGTCAGAGTATGTGCGAGGGTGGACAAGGCATGTGACTCATTCAGTTTCTAGGGAAATATCACATAAACCGTAAACAACAAAGAATGAATTAAACTAGAAATATTCCTTTTCTAGTTGAATCAGAGTATGCGCGAGCGTGGAGAAGGCATGTGACTCATTAAATTTCTAGGGAAATATCACATGAACCGTAAACAACTAAGAACAAATTAAACTACAAATATTCCTTTTCTAATTGAATTATTTTTTTCTGTATCATTCTCCCTGACATGATGAAAGTCGACCTTGACTATCAATAGTTGTCATACATTTTCCTTGTGGATATTGACCTAATCCTAATTATTCATCTCGTCAAATTCATCAATGTCAAATGCACCTTTTTTAGCAAGAACCCAGCTCTAACTTGCTCCAGAACCATTAGTACTTAGTTAATCACTTCAGCTTCCTGTTTAGTTGTTTTAGCTTGTAGTATAGGTGTTTTGGCATGCTATGTGCATGTTTAAGCTGTTAATGCAAAGGATTTTGTGTATGCTAAAAACTGTATATTATTAGAGAAGAGTTTATCTACATATAATACACTAGGAGTCCTACCTAAATAAGGAATATACAAAGGAGGAGATTTATCAACTCCTTTAATTTAGGTTTGACTATCTAAATAGGAAAGCATATAAAATACATTAATTACATTAACAAATAAGGTAACTAAATCGGCAAGTTGGCAAATGATTGATTAACTGAATCTTCTAACAACTTTTTGATCAAATTTGAGAAGAGGTGCAAAAGCTTGCAAAATTGCAACAGTTGTACAGGAAAATCAAGAGAGGTTTGATAGGCAGTGAATGGAACATCAAAGACAATCTAGTTCTGTTTCCAAACAGAATTTATTTACCCCTTACTACTCGTAATTTCTTTAATAGTGGCAGGAATTAAAAATAAGATTCATGAAGAAGTTGAGAAAACTAGGCAAAAACTTTTGATTTTTATTGAAGAGGCGTGAAGCAAGTAGTCAAGGACTTTATTATTAGTTGTTAGATTTGTTAAAAAGGTGGAGATTTCACATCCGACAATCCTTAGCCAACATTTGCAACTTCCTACTCAGATTTAGGTAGATATTTCAATAGACTTAATGATGGATTGCCTAAGTCCAAAGGGAAATTATAGAAAATAGAACCTGAATAGAGGAATAGGTATTTCTATTTTTTTTTTCACTTTACATTGCCGCATAATATATAAACTATGCAGGTTTCTATTCTAGGAATTTACAGCTATACATGATATGGTTCTAATCTGATTTAGCTAACTTATAGGAATCAAATATTCACCAAGAATATCTGTCACCACTCCCCCTCAAGCTGGTATGAAAATGTCTTGCATGCCCAACTTGCCAACTGGATCATTAAATTGCTTCTTGAGTAACCCTCTTATGAGAATATCGGCCACCTGTTGATAAGTAGGAACATATGGAATGCAGATGATGCTATTTTCAATTTTCTCCTTAATAAAGTGTTTGTCAACTTCCATATGTTTTGTCTTGTCGTGTAGGACAAGATTATGTGCAATTGAAATTGCAACTTTATTATCACAATATACCATCATAGGAATAGAAATAGGAATCTTCAGCTCCTCGAGTACCCTTTTTACCCATAATGCTTCACAAATTCCATAAGCTAGAGACCTAAACTTAGCTTCAGTATTACTTTTTTCTACAACCATTTGTTTCTTGCATCGCCAAGTTACCAAATTCCCTACAACAAATATACAATAACCTGAATAAGCTTCAACCAACAGAGTTTCCTACGCAATCAGCATTAGTGTATACTTCTACTTGGAGATTGTTCCTTTTTTGAAACATCAAGCCCTGTCCAAGAGTACCTTTTAGGTATCTTAGGATCCTATACACTGCATCAAAGTGTTCTTGACCTGGTAAATGCATAAATTGACTTATCAAACTCACAACAAATGCTATGTCAGGTCAGGTATGAGACAAATATATCAATCTTCTAAGTCTTTGAAAGGTCATTATCAATAACTTCTTTAGGTTTAGCAAGAGTGAGTTTGACATTAGATTCAATTGGAGTTTCTGTTGGTCTACAACCAAGTAGTCCAGTCTCATTGAGAAGATCAAGAACATACTTCCTTTGATCCACAAAGGTGCCTTCCTTTGATCTAGCAAATTCCATACCTAGGAAGAACTTTAGAGATCCTAGATCTTTAATTTCAAATTCCAACGCCAGCTTCATCTTCATCCTCTTAAGTTCTTCAACATCATCTCCAATCAGAATTATATCATCCACATATACAATAAGAATAGAGAGTTTCCTTCCTTAGATCTCCTGTAGAACATGATGTGATCTAATTGACTTTGACAGTAACCATAGCTTTTCACAACCTTCCCAAATCTATCAAACCATGACCATGGTGACTGCTTCAGGCCATATAAAGCTTTTCTTAGCTTGTACACCTTATTCTTCCAATAAGTCTCTTCAAATCCTGGAGGTAGGCTAATGAACACCTCCTCATCAAGGTCTCCATTTATGAGTGCATTCTTGACATCAAGTTGATGCAATGCCCAACCAAAATTCACAACCAAAGATAAGACAATCCATATAGTATTTACCTTGGCCATTGGAGCAAACGTTTCTTGATAATCAATACCATATGTTTAAGTCTTTAGCAACCAGCCTCACCTTCAATCTTTCCATAGTTCCATCAATCAATTATGATTTCAAATAATAAGATTCATTCATTCAAAATCTTCATGGTATCAGAGCCTAGGAAACCCTAGCCATCATCTTCACATTTCGACATCCTTCTCATCCTGGAATTCTCAATTTTTTTCTCTTCTCTCTGAAAAAGAAAATCCGAAATGGAAAATGAAGCAGCCAGTTCTGTTTTTGAGACATCTTCTCCTTCCAACCCAAATCCAGTCCAATCCAGTTCTGGAAATTCTGGAACATTTGAGAAATTGTCTCTTCTAATCACAAGTCATAAACTCAATGGACAGAACTATCTTCAGTGGTCCCAATCTGTCCGGATGCTCATCTGTCGCAGAGGAAAAGAAGATTACCTTACTAGAGAAGTTCCAATTCCTGAGAAAACTAATCTGAACTACAAGAAGTGTAAGGCCAAAAATCATCAAATCAGGGCATGGCTCATAAGCTCTATGAATGTGGATATTGGTCAAAATTTTCTCCTATATGAAACAACTCAAGAAACTTACTCTAGTTCTGAAAATACTTCAGAAGTCTTCACGGTGGAGACAGTTCTTCTTGATCTTCGTCAAGGAGAATTAACGGTAACGCAGTATTTTAATATTCTAATTCATCATTGGCAGCAATTAGATATGTTTGAGTTTTATGAGTGGAAGTGTCTATATCACAATGGATTATATCGTAAGATAGTAAAGAAAAAAAGAACTTTTAAATTTTTGCTTGGTCTAAATAAAAGTTTAGATGATGTTATAGGAAGAATAATGGGAACAAAACCTCTTCCAAGTCTCAGAGAGAGGTTTTCAGAAATTCGTCACGAAGAAAGTAGGAAGAAGGTAATGTTAGCCAATCAACTACCACCTCCAAACCCAGATGGGTCTGTGTTTGTTACTCGTAGTTCACGACCTCCAGCACCAATAAATAATCGCTATCCAAGAAAGGGGTGGCCATGGTGCGACCATTGTTCTCAACTAGGTCCTACAAGGGAGACATGTTGGAAGTTACATGGAAAATCGACGGACTGGAAGTCAAAAAGATCAGCCTAAGATAGCCGTGCAAACTCAACCAATGTCACTAGGGAACAGCAATGCACAACTGAATCTAATCCCTTCACCAAGGAGCAACTAGGCATGCTAAAATTGTAGCTGAACAACACTCTAACAAAGCACCCTACTGCTGAACCAGCAACAGGTTTACATGCTAAGTCAGGTAAATTACAATCAAAACAGTGGATCATTGACTCAGGAGCATCAGATCATATCACAGGAGATGGGACACTTTTCTTTGACTATCAACCATGTCACCCTAATCTCAAGGTGAAGATTGCTGATGGCACTTTATCTAAAGTGGCCGGGACCGGATCAGTTCAAATATCACCTGGTGTCATTCTTAAATCTATGCTTTATGTTCCTAATCTTGATTGTAATATGATTTCCATCGGTAAATTGACTCGTGATAACCATTGGTTAACAACATTCTTTCCAAATGTGTGTGTTTTCTAGGAATTGGGTTCAAAGATGAAGATTGGTAGTGTTGAGATGTGTCATGGACTATACCTCCTCAAGCCACCTAAATTTGGACAAGCCCTAGTAGCTGCTACAAGTCTATCTGCTTCTGTTTTGAGTCAATCTAGTGTCAATAAAGACAATGAGACCATGATGTGGCACTATCAGTTCGGACATCCTAATTTCTTATATCTTGGAAAGTTATTTCCCCATTTGTTCATCAATAAAAATTCAAAATTTTTCAAATGATCAATATGTCAACTTGCAAAGCATACTAGATCTGTCTATATAGGAATTTCTTACCAACCATCAAAACCTTTTTCCCTTGCTCATAGTAATATTTGGGGACCTTCACGATTCAAAAACATTAACGTAGTACGGTGGTTTGTGATTTTTGTTGATGACCATACAAGACTTACTTGGGTGTTTCATATGAAAGAAAAAGCTGAGGTTGACAGAATATTCCAAGCTTTCAATACCATGGTTCAAACTCAATTTGGTTCCAAAATCCAAATCCTAAATTCTGATAATGCTAGGGAATATTTCTACTCTGTCCTGGGAGAATATCTATCTAAGCAAGGGATGGTCCAAGTTCATGTATCAATACTCCACATCAAAATGGAGTCGTGGCGAGGAAAAATAGAAATTTGTTCGAAGTAGCCCACTCCATCATGTTCTCCACTAATGTACCAAAATACTTATGGGGGGAAGCTGTCCTTACTTCGGCATATCTCATCAATAGGCTACTATCTCGAGTTCTTCAGTTTCAAACACCTCGTCAAGTCCTTATTAATCTCTTTCCTAATGCCTGGTTTCTATTATCCAATCTGCCTCCAAAGGTATTTGGATGCTCAGCCTTCGTTCATGTCTATCCACAAAATAGAAGCAAACTTGATCCACGATCCACAAAGTGTGTCTTTATTGGTTACTCCACAAACAAAAAGGGGTATAAATGTTTTTGTCCCACAACTTAGAGAGAATGTTTGAAACCATGGATGTTACATTCTTTGAAAACAGTTTTTTTTTTCAAGACTAAAATTTAGGGGAAGACCACAGTCGAATTTCAATCTTGGAGTTAGGATTCCTTGCTTGAACATAATTCCCCACTTGCTCCAAGTCATCAGCCACCAAACTGTGAATCTATTCCAAGTCAACCTACGTTTCCAAGTCAGCCTACATTTGAACATCCCTCCTTGAATCCAACTTGTGAGTCGACTCCTTCTATACCTAATTTGTCATCTTCACCAGTGTGTCCTAACAAACCTGCGCCTCAATCAGCAACTAAGGAACTACAGGTTTACTCAAGAAAGCAGAGGCAAGCTCAAAAGGAGGTTGAGTTCATTTCACATTCTGCCCATTCCCTTAAGGAAAGGTACTTGAACATGTACTCAACATCCAATTAAAAATTTTATTTTCTATAGGAATCTGTCAGGGACTTATCGAGCATTTCTCTCAAGACTGGATGAAGTTCGAACTCCAGCTAATATTCAAGAGGCCCTTGGTCATCCAGGTTGGAAACAAGCAATTCAAGAGAAGATTAGTGCTTTGGAAAGAAATGGTACATGGTCTATTACAGATCTTCCGCCAAGAAAAAAAGTAATAAGCTGCAAATGGGTATTCACTATGAAGCACAAGGCAGATGGAAGCATTGGAAGGCTTAAGGCGTGGTTGGCTGCCCAAGGTTTCACCCAATCCTATGGAATTGATTATCAAGAGACATTTGCTCCAGTTGCGAAACTCAATACTATTCGGATATTTCTGTCCTTGGCTGCAAACTTAGACTAGTCACTTCATCAATTGGATATCAAGAATGCATTTCTAAATGAGAATCTCAAAGAGGAGCTCTACATGGAGATTCCATCTAGGATCCAAAAGAATCATCGAAGCGGAAAGGTGTGTAAACTGTTGAACTATTTATATGGGTTGAAGTAATCTCCAAAAGCATAGTTTGGACGGTTCTCAAAGTCAGTAAAAGGACATGGTTTTAACCAATGCCAAGCTGATTACACGTTGTTTGTGAAGCGTTCCTCAGTGAATAAGTTTGTTGTACTTATTGTCCATGTGGATGACATCATTCTAACTAGAAATGATATAGAAGAGACAGCAAGGATCAAACTGGCATTGGCTGAAAATTTTGTAAGTCAAAGATCTTGGTCCTCGTACTTTCTAGGAATGGAAGTGGCTCTATCAAGGAAAGGTATATTTGTTTCACATCGTTCTAACTGGAAATGATATAGAAGAGACAGCAAGGATCAAACTGGCATTGGCTGAAAATTTTGTAAGTCAAAGATTTTGGTCCTCGTACTTTCTAGGAATGGAAGTGACTATCAAGGAAAGGAATATTTGTTTCACAATGCAAATATACCTTACACTTACTAAAGGAAACTGGTATGCTTGACTGTAAACCAGCAAGCACTCCAATGGACTCCAAGAAAAAGCTCAGGCGTGAAGGAGTCCCAGTGGATAAAGGGAGATACCATCGTCTTGTAGGGAAACTCATCTATCTTTCCCATACTCGACTAGACATTGGTTTTGCAGTGAGCACAATTAGTCAATTCATGAACAATCCGATGGAAGAACACATGAAGGCAGTATACCAGATTCTCAGGTATCTAAAGAGGACACCTGGAAAGGGGTTACTATTTAAAAAAACTGACTACCGAGATGTAATGCTGTACTCTGATGCAGATTGGGCAGGGAGTTAGATAGATAGCAAATCACTACAAGGTATTGTGCCTTTGTATGGGGAAATATTGTGACTTGGAGAAGTAAAAAACAGTCTGTCGTCTCCAAGAGCAGTGCTGAATCAGAGCTAAGAGCACTTGCACTTACAATTTGGTATAGAATTTGGAAAGACTGTGAAGCTCAAATGTGATAACCAAGCGGCCATCAGTATTGCAAAGGATCTAGTTCATCATGATCGAACAAAACATGTTACGATTGATAGACATTTCATTGCAGAGAAGATAGAGAATTCTGAAGTACAAATAATATATACTCCAACTCGGGAGGAGCAGTGTGCATATATTCTAACGAAGGCTCTTCAAGGACCTAACTTTGGGAGATTATGTAGCAAATTGGGCAAGTACAACATGTACAACCCAACTTGAAGTGGAGTGTCGAATATTTAGTCCTCAAGTTAGGAGTTAGTTTCCTAATTTGTCGATATTAGGAAATCAGCCTTTATTGTCTTTATTGTGTTATTATTTTATAGGTGATAGTTTCCTTATTTAGTTATGTAGAAGTGTATATATATATCATGTACTAATTTTGATTTAAAATAAGAAGATTAATTCATTCAGAATCTTCAGAACATGATCGAGAGCTTCTCACTTATTCAAGGGGGAAGGATCATTAAAAGGGTAAGAAGGTCCCTATTCCTTTGGCACCAACTCAGTTGACTATCCTAAAGGCTGATTTTGAAACTATTTCAAGTATATCATGATCTTCTATCTATACTCCTCTGCCCTTAATAAACAAATGATGATCCTATACTTACTTCTGTACCCAATATTAAACCAACCAATTTTGATATCCCTATGGCAATCAGAAAAGAGAAACACTCTTGTATTCTCATCCTATATTTTGCTTTCCCATGGTAAACTATTAAAAAAAATGCCTTTACATAAAAAAAAATATCTAATCTATTTGGTACCAAGAAACATATAGGAAGCACTCAATAACCCTGACTAAAAGTTAGAAGTAATGGAAGAGATGAATGCTCTAAGGTGGAACATGAGAAGTTGTTGATTTACCCAAAGATCAAAAAATTATTGGGTGTATATGAGTGTTCATAATTAAGTGCACAGTAAATGGAAGTGTGAGAGGTACAAAGCAAGACTTGTCCCTAAAGCTTTTGGTAAAACTTATGGAATTGATTAGGCCAAAGAAGTTATTTGAACCTCAGCATTTCACAAAAAGTCTTAATTAAACCTCTACTATTATCTCTAGTATCAGTTTGCAGCCTAATGTTACTAAAATAGTACTTATTACACCCTGAATAAAGTGAAAAAGTGATAACAGAGGTAATGGAAGGGAGTTATTTACACCTTTTGTGTCCATTAATGTGAAAATC